>JAGFNQ010005969.1:0-26624 GCA_024364735.1 Boesenbergia rotunda
AAGAAAAACCATGCTTGGTAAATTAGTCTTCAATAGGCATGTCTACTACATTTCTTGTATGTAACTGTTTTTGGATATACATGCTTAACATGATTGTATAATATGAATGTATGGACCCGTAACCCCGCCTTTAGGGTAGATATAAGGACGGGCGTTACAAGTTGGTATCAGAGCAGATTTCCCCTCCATCACACACACATCAAGCTTCCTTCTGCCGCTTCCAAGTAAGAAATCCTAAACTCGCTTTATTTATTTCATGTACAGTGCTACTATATGAGATGAGTTATGCTTGCATATATGAGATGATTAATGCTTGCCTAACAAAGTGGTGTTAAGGCTTATATCTATCTATTTACTGTTAATAGATATGACTAGAGGGCGTAGAACTAGGGGTAACGAGACAGCACCCCCACCTGATCTGATGCAGGTGATCACTGAGCTGCAGCGTCAGGTCACTGAGCAGCAGCAGATGATAACCACTCTGATGACCCAGCAGATTAACACTGCCACTCCTGCGGGAAGTCAGAACGCCGTAACCACTGAGCCTCCGACTGCACAGGCGCCCTCGGACACTACGGCCAGAGCAGTCCGACAGGAAGCCTATTTGATACAGTGGCAGCGACTGAAGCCGGATAAGTTCTCCGGTGCCTGCGAGCCGTGGGACGCCCAGTCCTGGCTCAAAACAGTGGAAAGCACTGTAGAACTTCTTGACTGGCCGGAACATGAGAAGGTCAAGTGTGTCTCGTTCTGCCTCTCCGGCGATGCTCGGATGTGGTGGGAACGGGTGAAGGCCAGAAGACCAGTGGACCAGATGAAATGGAAGGATTTGAGTCTGAATTTCTGGAGGAGTTCTTTCATATGAGGGTGACCAACAGACATTTCGATGAGTTCACCGAATTCCGACAGGGGAATCTCTCTGTCAACGAGGCCGTCCAGAAATTTAAACCGACTGGCACGATTGTGTCCTGAGTTGGTTAGTACTGAAAGGGAAAGGGTCAGATTAATGCTAAGAATGCTTAGGCCTGACATTGCTCTGAGTGTAGCTGACGGCGTTCATAGGCCACAGACTGCAGAAGAGCTAGTCAGTGGTGCCTTGAATGCTGAGCACTATCTGAAGAATATCAGCCAGCAGAAGCAGGCCCCAGTCAGTACACAGAATCAGAGTCAGTCAGGAAATCAAAAGACTCAGAACACCAACCCCCACTGGAAGAAGAACCACAATGGGAAAAGAAGGCCATGGAACAAGTCTAATGGTGATCAGAAAGGCAAGAAGCCTAAGCACTCCTCCTTGTGCCACCTGTGGAAGATGCACCTTGGGCATGCTATTGGGATGCCAAGAGATGTTATACTTGCGGAAGGAAGGACACTTTGCCAGAGAGTGTCCTACTGCCGCTAAGGCACCTCAGCAGCAGTATATTCAGCACAAAGGTGCTCCTCCCCAACTTCACCATATGCAGGCTGCGATTGATGGTACTCCTATTTATCAGGGGCGGTTAGAAGCCCCGCCTGCTACAACAGACGCCCGGGTTTTCTCGCTTACAAAGGAAGACGTGGCGACTGCCTCTACCGTTGTCACAGGTCAGATAATTATTTACAGTCATCCTGCTACTGCATTATTTGACACTGGAGCAACGCATTCCTTTATTTCTATGCTATATGCCACGAGATATGAGATGCCACTGCAAGAACTAGATTGCAAGTTTCTAACTACATTGCCCTCGGGAGAGGTGATGCCCTCTACCCAAATGCTACGTGCCGCACCAATCAGAGTTGCAGATAGGGAACTCTACTGCGATCTGATAGTGCTTGCTATGTCAGATTATGACGTAATATTGGGCATGGATTTCTTAATAAATACGGCGCTTCAATCGAGTGCCGTAAACGAAGAGTTATCTTCCGACCCGAGACGGGAATTCTCTTTGAATTTATCGGCGAGCCGAAGAAGAAGACTGGCAAATTCTTATCGGCTCTGAAGGCAAGAAAATGTTAGAGAATGGATGTTCTGGATTTCTAGCTCATGTGGTTGATACTCGTCCTAGAGAGGACCCGAAGCTAGAAGACGTCGAAGTCGTATGCAACTATCCAGAGGTATTTCCTGACGACTTACCTGGGTTAGCACCTGAAAGAGATGTTGAATTTGCCATTGATTTGATTCCTGGTACTAACCCCATCTCGAAAGCACCATACCGAATGGCGCCGACTGAATTGAAGGAATTGCAAGAACAGCTACGAGAGCTTCTCGACAAGGGACTTATTCGCCCTAGTCATTCCCCCTGGGGAGCTCCCGTACTGTTCGTGAAGAAGAAGGATGGGTCGATGCGTATGTGTATCGACTATCGGGCATTAAACAATGTGACCATAAAGAACAGGTACCCTCTACCCAGGATAGATGATCTGTTCGATCAGTTAAAGGGAGCTACGGTTTTCTCTAAGATCGATCTGAGGTCTGGTTATCATCAAGTCCGGGTGAAAAATGAGGACATACCCAAAACTGCTTTCCGGACGAGATACGGACATTATGAGTTCGTAGTGATGCCGTTTGGAGTTACTAATGCTCCGGCAATATTCATGGACCTTATGAATCGGATTTTCTCGGCATTTCTCGACAGATTTGTGATCGTCTTCATCGACGACATCCTTATCTATTCAAGGACTTCTGAAGAGCATGCAGAGCACCTGGGTATAGTATTACAGATTCTTCAGAAAGAACAACTGTATGCTAAATTTTCTAAATGTGAGTTCTGGCTGAATCAAGTGTCATTCTTGGGACATGTTATCTCCAAGGACGGAGTGATGGTCGACCCAATTAAAATTGAGGCCGTAAGTAACTGGTCCAGACCCAAGAATGCCAGTGAGGTCAGAAGTTTTCTGGGGTTAGCAGGTTACTACAGAAAATTCGTAGAGAATTTCTCTCGGATTGCAGCCCCTATGACAGCTCTTACAAAGAAAGATAAGAAATATACCTGGACCGAGGAATGTGAGAAGAGTTTCTCTGAACTGAAAAGGAGACTGACTAGCGCTCCTATATTGACTCTTCCGGAAAATGATACGGGTTTCGATATGTACAGCGACGCATCCAAACTTGGACTCGGAGCTGTACTTATGCAAAATGGGAAGGTAATTGCCTATGCCTCTAGGCAACTGAAGGAACATGAAAAGAATTATCCTACCCATGATTTGGAATTAGCAGCGGTGGTCTTTGCGCTGAAAACATGGAGGCATTATTTATATGGCACTCAGTGCAAGGTCTTTACTGATCACCAGAGTCTGCGGTATTTCTTTACCCAGAAAGACCTGAATATGCGACAACGCCGATGGCTCGAGTTGGTCAAGGACTACGACTGTGAGATCTTGTACCATCCGGGAAAAGCCAACAAGGTAGCTGATGCTCTCAGTAGAAAATCATGTGCTGCTTTAATATCTTTGTCGGCTTTGTCACAAACCTTAGGGAAAGAGATTATGGATTTCGGAATCGAGATTATATCGGGACAGCTTTCTACTCTACAGATTGCGCCGACATTATTTGATGGTATTCTGGAGAAGCAGAATCTTGATCCGAGTCTTCGGAGAATCAGGCAGGAGGTTCTCGAAGGCAAGGACGAGGGATTCCGGATTTCCGAGAGCGGAGTTTTATATCTCCGGGATCGATTATGCGTTCCCGACGACTCCGACTTACGGATGAGGATACTCGAGAAGCTCACGGAACACCTTATGCGATGCATCCTGGGTCTACCAAGATGTATCAAGATCTGAAGGGTAAATTTTGGTGGTCCGGCATGAAGAAAGATGTAGCCCATTATATTAGCATGTGTTTGACCTGCCAGAGGGTCAAAGCAGAACACCAGAGACCTGGGGGAGTTCTGCAGCCTCTACCTATTCCCGAGTGGAAATGGGAGGACATATCTATGGATTTCATATCAGGGCTGCCTCGGACTACGAATGGATATGATAGTATATGGGTGATTGTGGACCGGCTGACCAAGTCCGCGCATTTTCTGGCTATCAGAATGACTTATTCAGTTGAGCAGTTGGCTCAACTGTACGTCAAGGAGATTGTCCGACTACACGGGGTTCCCAAGACCATCGTCTCTGACCGAGATGGTCGATTTACTTCTGATTTTTGGGGACACGTGCAGAAGGCCCTTGGCACGAAGCTGAAGTTCAGTACAGCCTTTCACCCCCAGACTGACGGGCAGACTGAACGAGTAAACCAGATATTAGAAGATATGTTGCGAGCTTGCGCCTTGGACTTCAAGGGAAGCTGGTGTCGATACCTGAGCCTGGCAGAGTTTGCTTACAACAACAGTTATCAGGCTACTATCGGGATGGCACCGTACGAAGCACTGTACGGAAGAAAATGCAGATCTCCTTTATGTTGGCATGAGAGTGGTGAAAAGAGGGAGATGAGACTCCAGACTGATATTATTGATGAGACCACTCAGACCATAAAGAATATCCGCCAGAGGATAGAGACTGCTCAGAGTCGGCAAAAGAGCTACGCTGATAAGCGACGCAGACCGCTTGAGTTCGAGGTTGGGGATTCGGTGTTCTTGAAGGTAGCCCCTATGAAAGGGGTGATGAGATTCGGAAAGAAGGGGAAACTGAGTCCGCGATACGTGGGACCCTATCAGATTTTGAGACGAGTAGGCAAGGTGGCCTACGAGCTGGAGCTACCGCCAGAAATGACGGCTATCCACAACGTCTTCCATGTGTCGATGCTCAAGAAGTGTATCCCTGATGCAAGTCAAATGATAGAACCCCCACCAGTGCAAGAACAAGAGAGTCTTAGTTCCGAACGCCGACCGATCCAGATCCTCGATCGGGAAGTTAAAAGACTAAGGAACAAGGAAATATCCTTAGTAAAGGTTCTGTGGCGGAACGAGCAGTTCGAAGAAGCCACCTGGGAACAGGAAGATACGATGCGATCAAAGTATCCGGAACTATTTTAAAGTTCGGGACGAACTTTCTATAAGAGGGGGAGGATTGTAACACCCCAAATTTGTCAATGTAAAATCATGACAATGTATGAAAATGGTTATAATAAAATGATATGAATTTCATGCAATCACATGCCAGGAAATGTTATGAATGCATGAAATATTATATTCATGAAATATTATTATCATGAAATATTAGCATGAAATATTATATTCATGAATATGGAATATTAAAAATATTATGAAATAATATTTTTGGAATATTATGAAATATTCTGAATTCATAAAATAATATTCATATTATGAAATTTCATGATGGGCTTGGTTTATTGGGCTTGGAAATGAATGGTGCTAAAAAGAAAGTGCAAAGTGGAGGAAGCAAGGATTGAACCTTGGATCTCCTAGTTGCACTCACCATGTCATAACTAATGAACCAAGCAATATTTCATGTAGAAGGAGAAAGGAACATGCTTGTTAAGTGCGTAAGAGTGAAGAGACATGCTTCTTCACAAGAGGTGTATAAATAGGATTAAGAGAAGGAAGTTAGAGGAAGTTACTTTATTTTTCTTCCTCCTTTCTTCTTCTTGCCGAGCCTAGCCCTCTTCCCTTTGCCATTTTCGAAACCAACATCCAAGGGTTCTAACCCTAGGGCAACTACAAGGAGGAAAGCCAAGTACCAAGACCAAGGAACTCTTAGAGAAAAGTTGGAAGAAAAGAGGATCTTCACATACCCTCCAAGTGTAGGGTACCCTACGGTTTAAAGAAATTTCCAGCGCTAGGATGTAAGTATCCTCTCGCCTGTGGCATAATTGTTATCGAATGTATGTTAGATTCATTCTTTTGAAAAACCACAAGAACTTCCCTAGTGGAAGTTTCGGCCAACTCATGTAAGGGGTCCAAGAGAAGGTTTTGATCCAACTTTGATGCATGGGAAGACCTTAAGACTTAGGATATACATGTAGATGGATTTCCTTCATGGTGTCAAGAACAAAAAACTAGGGTTTTGTCCTTTAAGGGGTTTCGGCCACACCCTAAGGAATGAGTGAGGGAATTTTTCAATACATGAAAACGACCCTTAAGACCTAGGGTATACTCATAGGTGATGTTTCCAAATTTTTTGGAAGGACAAAATTAGGGTTTGACACCCTACAAGGTTTCGGCCAAACCCTTGTAATTTAGGGTTAGTGGATGCTAACCCCACTTGAGGCTTAAACCATGGTTCAATTGTTAGCATGAAGTGTACTTGAGGTGTTTGTAGAAATGCTTGAATGAATGCTTTAATTGGATGAAAAAAAAAGGAAATTCCCTTACATGTGACTTTTGGCCAACCCTAGTCCTAGGGTTGGGAAGTACTTGATGAAATCACGAAGCATGCTATTAATTATATGATATGAGTATAATGTATGTGACCTATCTTGTTAGGTATAAAAGCATGCCTTATAGCCCATGGGGCACTTGATGATATGAACATGATGTGGTTGATAATATGCTTAAAAGGGATACTCTATTGAAACTGGGATCAAGAGCACCCGAATGCGTGGTGTGTCCCTAGGGGATCAAGAGCACCCGAATGTGTGGTGTGTCCCTTGAGAAGTGATTAAAGAGTACCTTTAGGCATATACATATATGAGTAATTGCATGATAAATTACTTTACTTTGAAAGTTGTGTACCCGACTCGGAAGGGGGTCGTTAAACAAATCCAATGAGCATGTTAAGGTCATGGCATTGGTAGGATGGAAGGGTCCTGCTCTAATTAGATTGGTGGCTCGCTACCCCAATTTATTAGGGAACGCGCATGATGTGGTGGTACGACAACTGGGCCCTAGATGATGATGATATGATATTTTGAAGTACTTACCATTATGGAACTTTTTGAAAAACATATTTTCTCATCATGTGATCTTGTTCCGTAAAGTACTTAGAGATAAATTGATGTGATGTTTATGATGCTTGATGAGATGCTTATGATGCTGATAATTCTATCTGACTTCTGTGTACATGATATGATGTTTTGATGTGAATTTTGCGAGTAGGCCCGGATTCTTACTAAGCATGTTTTGCTTACTAGTTCCTGTTATTTTTCTTATGCTGCAGATAGCGGTAAGAAATACTCGAACTAAAGGAAGAGGCAGAGGGAAGGTTGGAGGATGTGTGTGGTGATGGCTCGGGAAAGAACAAAGATTCTATCTACCTTGTTTTGTCTAGAACCTAAGCTGCTTCCCATAATTACTATTGAAATTGTATTGCTATACTCTGAATGGGTGATGATCATGACTACTCTACTGTGATTGAGTTAGTGGTATGGAACCTGTAGTATGCTAGATAATACTATCATTAATGTTTAAATATTATGGAATGCATGCTAAGGAAAATACTAGGTAATTACTATTTTCTGTTCTTATGAATGTTTCCTTTGCATGTATCTAGGACTAGATAACTTTTGCTATATTCCTATGTTGTATCTTGTTCAAACCATGTTTGTTCCATGCTTTAGGGTGTTACATGATCTTCCTATTAGGTTGTACATGCATGTAGATATAAAAGAAAAGAAAAACCATGCTTGGTAAATTAGTCTTCAATAGGCATGTCTACTACATTTCTTGTATGTAACTGTTTCATTTGGATATACATGCTACACATGATTGTATAATATGAATGTATGGACCCGTAACCCCACCTTAAGGGTAGATATAAGGACGGGCGTTACATCCCCGAACCTTGTAAACGATCCTTGTTAGCGATCCTTGGTTTGTATTCATTGTTTCTGCATTTCTGTTAAGATTCTTTCTCTACATATGCTTTGTTTCTGCTGCTGCTAACTTAAGTGCAGAGAAAGATTTCAAAGAGCAAGTTTTAGTCTAAGTCCAAGAGATCGACTAGATTCACCCCCCCTCTCTAGCCATCTCATTCCCAACACTTCACTAGGACTTGGTGACTAGCAGCCCTTCGCTAGTTGCCTAGTAGTCCTTCACTAGGACTTGGTGACTAGCAGCCCTTCGCTAGTTGCCTAGCAGTCCTTCGCTAGGGTTTTTCCTGCACACTTGAGTAACATTGTTAGATCACAAATAAACTTAACTTTGAATCCTTTGCCAATACCAAAACAAGGTTCGATATGGTGCTTCCTGCAACAACAGAAAGTACTTGGATCTGCAGTGGCTGCGCAAAGAGATTGAAGAAGAAAGCGATGAACTGGGAAGAACAGAATTCGCGATAGCCCAGATCTGATCGGAGAAGTTCGGTTATAACTGGTAGAAATGAACAGCCATGATCATCCTTACTGCATCCGATGGTCGGATCTCCTCATATCTGAATGGATGGTTGAGACTCCCCTTAAGCTTGATCCGACGGTCAGATGGCTTCTGATTTGGGTCAAACTTCCAGATCTTGATCTGAGGTCTTGATTAACTCTATCTTGAGCTTGGATTGATCGGAAGATGACAGATGGCTCAGATCTCACCGTGTCTTGATTGGACGACCCATATTAATCCAATGCTTGATCGTCTTGATCCTAATCCAATTCTGGCTCAACTCGATCCAATCCGACCTAGGTCCATGATCCTTCAAAGCCTACAAAATTAGATTCGAATTTAGTGTCAAAATACCTCAATTATAGAAAGAATTGCATCTACAGCCAAAAATAGAGATAACTCATGGAACCTAGTGTAAATACAAGATTAAGCATGTAAAAATGCATCAAAACATGGATTTGAGAGCCTAATTTAATTAACAAAATAGTAATTATCAATCACCAACAACAGTGAACCCATTAAGATCGACGATGAATGATGTGAAATAGCAATTGCAGTGATGCTCGAGGATCGGACGTCGGATGTGCCGCCGATTGACGGTCAAAATTTTCATTGAGACATTCACTTTCACTGTGCGTTTCATAACCCTTATTTTTATCTAACTAATTGTGTCTCCTTGTTAAGTATAAAGCAAGAGAAGTTGTTAACATTTTATTGCAGGCTATTCACCCTCACCCGATCCTAGATCATGATATCTAAAATTTAACTAATAAATAATACATATCAAATTTAACAACAAATATGAATATCTCAAATTTAACTAATAAATATCTGAAATAAATTGCCAATGATAATAAAAACATTCTAGCGAACATATCGAATTTACTCTAAAATACCTAGTAGTATCCAAACCTGCAGAAAGTATAATATAATAGATTATTGATAAAATAAGGAAAAAACTAGTTATATATCATTAGAATTATGATTAACAAATTGAATTTAAACTAAATAAGGTGAACACTATAATAAAAATGTTAGCTAGATAATAGTTTTACACAATTGAATGCTAGTTTGGATATTTGTTGATGGTAATATATAGAATATATCATTATCTACTATGCTCCTAAAAAGATGTAATACAATTAGAGATGCATCTAATATGAAAATTAATAAATTTTTTTGTATGTTTTATGAGTAATAAACAAAAAAAAAAGAAAAGAAAAGTTAAAAGTCAACACATCTCTCAGTCTGCTATTGATCAATATCGTGAGGATCATGAGGGTTATGATTCTCCTGAGAGTCAAAACTATGCGGCGTTTGACTCATTCGTGTCATAAATTCTCTCATTTCCACTCCAATTTGCTCATATATGATTTGGGCTTGTCGAGATTATGCGGCTTTTGACTCTTCAGATTCTCGCTCTAATGTCGAGAGTCAATTATTCAAATCATGGTTTTCGTGCTCTATGAATTATACTCTAGTAGATGATCCGCTAGGACCCCTGACCCTAGGAGTCATCATATGATCATATACGGCTCTCGCTTGGGATCTAAGACTGTAGAGGGTGGAGGTCTTTTTCCTTCCACCGACCACATCATAATAAATATCATTTAACTGATCGATGGATAAAATATGTGCCTCACCTCCCTCTTTTGGAACTTTACCCGACATTTCAACTTGTTTTAAAAAAATCATATCAGATATCTAATTAGAAAAATTATTCATTGTTAAAGGTATTCAAATTTATATTCATATGTCTACTTGTAATCGATGATTGATAAATATGTCACCTTTTTTGTGTGTCTTACTAAATACCTCCCAACAAGTAGGTTGTCGTTGTAGTTTATCCTCTTGAATATTAAAAAATATAATTATATCAAAAAAATTCATTGATAATTAAAGAATTCTTATATAAATTTATTAATTGTAAACTTATTAAATGTATGACATGTTCTTCAATCTATCGGGATCCAATTATATGCTTTGTTGATCTGGTGTTAGGGCTAACCAACTCAATGTTTCTATTAGCTTAAGTTGCCGCTAAATTTAACTGTCATCCTTCTGTAGCCAGATGGCTCGCCATGCATCCTAAATATCATTCGGTACGAAGGATGATCTTTTTCCCTTTCTTCTATATTTATATAACATATCTTTGTAGAGTTTGACACAATCATTCTTCTAGGTTACTCTAAAGTCCACCTCCTATCCTGGCTCATAGGTATTTTTTTCTACAATAATAAGTTCACAAATTAGTATTAAAAAAGAAAATCCTAATAATAAAAATTACTTACCAAAAATTTTCCATAATAATATTATTTCAGATCTTGGTCTACTTGTCGCCATGCAGTATCAAAAGTACACACTCATTCTTTAAATTTACGCGATATGTATGCCGCCACACGATGACCATCTGGAGTAACATTGTATGAAAAATAGACTGTATGAGAAATATATTATAAATAAAAAATAGACCAATTTAAAATTAATAATAACAACAATACTTGCCAATCCCTAACAATCCACAACCTAGTATAGTCACAGGGTGCTGCTGCCTGACCAGACATGTCTATATCTACACATTAATATTATAACACATACATATTCAAAATAATAATAAAATCATAGCAATATTGACTTATAGGATAGAACTAGTAAGATTTAGATTAAAAACAAATTATCTTAACATTAATGCTTATAGGGTAGAACTAGTGAGATTTAAGAATCTAAATCAATAACAGTAATATTTTGTAGACCCTTCTCGCTCGAATTATACCAAAAATATTTGAATAACACACATTTTTTATGGATAATACAGGATAACCTTTATAATTTCTTCAAGTCTCCCATAATAATCAAACTCAGAATTACCGTTGTTGATAGATCCTTTTACACAGACACTAAAATTAACGGTTAGTTTTTGTAAATCTTGCGTGCCATGTGGAATTTGAAGTCATTAACATAGTAACCAGAGTACACTCTTACTGAACGGAGGGGTTTAATGGATGATTGATTATTCTTTCATCTTGCATATTTGATATTCTGTGATCCTTCACCTGTAAAAGTAGTTATGATATAAATTAAGTGGGAATGTGATACATATGTAATAAAATAATTTATTCTCTAACTTACATAGATTTGAAATCATAATATAAATTCAGTCTCTAACCTTTTTGCTACCTCACTTGCACCAATCGAAGAATTTTTCATTTGTAGTTGTTGTTAGTAGAAGTTATCAATGAAAGTAATTTTAAAATAATTGTGATATCAAATAAACATAAAGGAATAAGTGTTTGATTATATCAATCAACTCACCTTATGTAGGGTTTGACCTCGTCACAGTTCAGAAGTATGTATATTCTTGCAGCATAGTATTCTTGTTGATTTAACCATTTGAAACATATGTTGGATCTTGTACGGTTGCTAGAGAGGGGTGAATAGCAATTTTCGAACTCGTTCTTCCTACACGGTTAGTTGCGCAAGCGGAATATACAATAAAAATGAAACTAACCAAGAAGATCAACAATACTAACAAACCAGTTTTACTTGGTATCCACCCCTAAGGGTGACTAATCCAAGAATCCGTAGGTGGATCACTCCTCGGATAACCTCCGGCTAGCCCTTGTCACTCCTTGTGGGTGGAGAAACCTCGCCACAGCACATTAACACGACCTGAGCACCAAAGGCTATTAATCTACTCTACCCAAGCAGATTTCGCTAAGAGAAGAAAGTGGGAAACGAGCTCATTTAAATAGGGCTCGAGTATGAAACAGCCGCTACCAGTCGACTACCCCTGAGGCAGTCGACTGGTTCCACTCAGATTCGACCGTTACAGTACAACATTCGAATCTGACAGCCTGTTCCAGCCGACACCAGTCGACTGCCCCAGGGGCAGTCGATTGGTCCGAACCTAAGCCTAGGGTTACACACCCCGAGTACATTTCACTACGCACTCGAACCCTCCCGGCTTAGCCCCTGAGTACAAACACACATACTCAGACCCTCACAACCCGGTTGACTCTTCACCAGCAGCCTCGACTGTTGCCTTCACGCCCTCTTCATCTTCGGCCCTCGTCCCTCAGATGCGCACACAAGCCTCCAGCTTGCCTCCATGTCATCCTTCACATACGCCTCGAAGTCCGCATCCCTCGACTCATCGTCCCTACTATCCACGGTCCCTCAGATGCGCACGCAAGCCTCCAGCTTGCCTCTATGTCATCCTTTACCTGAAGACATCAACCAAGTCCATGTGTACCTGTACACCTGCACACTCATATACACATATTAGTCCAACAACAACCCCTAACTTAACCATATTGACTGCACACTGTTGATGCAGTCTGGCACTGATTGTTGTTTTGGTGTTGACACTGATTTTAGTTCAGGTTGATTATGTTGATTATGATGATTATGATTAAGTCCTGGTCGGGGATCAGGCATGGTAAGGAAAATCCTAGCTTGGAGGGCTAGGTGTTGGAAAATCCTAACCTGGAGGGTTAGGTGTTGAAAATCCTAGCTTGGAGGGCTAGGTGTGTGAAAAGTCCTAATTCGAACGAGGTGGGTGAAAAGTCCTAGCTTGGAGGGCTAGGTGAAAAGTCCTAACTTGGAGGGTTAGGTGTAAATTCCCATCTTGGAGAATTAGGTGAAAAAGTCCTGGCTTGGAGGGTCAAGTCCTAGCTTGGAGGGCTAGGTTTGGAAAGTCCTAATCTGGAAGAGTTGGGTGAAATGTCCTAGCTTGGAGGGCTAGGTGAAAAGTCCTAACTTGGAGGGTTATGTGCAAATTCCCAACTTGGAGGGTTAGGTGAAAAATCCTTAGCTTGGAGGGCTAAGGTGGATGAAACCCTAGCTTGGAGGGCTGGGTTGGAGCCCTGGATCGGTCTGGTGACCGATCAGGGATATTGGCACGCTACTCCTTCGTGGATCGGTCGGGTGACCGATCCAGCAATGACTGATGAGTCTGGTGACCGATCAGGCAGCAGGTGTTGCCATGTTGCTTGGCTCCTGATCGGTCTGGTGACCGATCAGGGAGCAAGCAACTTCCTTACTGCCCTACTCCTGATCGGTCTGGTGACCGATCAAGGAGTGAACAGTGAGTTGAGTTCCCCTTTAGATCAGCTTCTGAACGGTCCGGTGACCGATCAGGGACTTAGGATATGATTTCCGGGAATACTGTTCATCGAACTTGATCGGTCTGGGTGACCGATCAGGAATCATTCTGATCGGTCTGGTGACCGATCAAGCTTCACTCTAATAGGTCTGGTGACCGATCAGGCTTGTGTTGCCGTGAGGCTGGAAGTCCCAGCAAAACGGTGGATCGGTCCGGTGACCGACCCACAATCTCTGGATCGGTCTGGTGACCGATCACTTTAATTCAAATTGCCTGTCAGACGCTATGATCGCATATGGCCACACCCGATTCTCTGCGCTTAGCTTCTGATTCTTGATTTACTTGTTGATATGCTGCTCTAATAGTCTGATTAAGCTGCAGGTGACAGGGGAGGATTCAAACACTCAAGGAGAGTCAATGGAGAACTTTCCCTGGAGCAGGTTTGTCCATTTTTCCATCTCAGGTTGCAACGGCCGAGCTGCAAACTGGAGCTTGGCTGAGGGAAGCTCAGGGAGTCCAGGGATAGCTCAGTGGTAGCTGGCGTTGGCAGATGAACAGCTGGGAGCTGCAGGGATGGTGTCATCTGATGCTTGGTGGAGAAACAAAAGAGAGAAGAAGACTTCGGTTGAAGCAGAGTTCTAGAGTTCGAGAGTTCGACAGTTCCAAGTGTTAGAGCTTGCTGAAGTTCTTGCTGCGATTTTGTGTTCTCCACACTTGACTTGCTGTGGGCGTGTGCTGTTGATTCTTTGAACAAGTCATTGAGATCTGAGGAGCAACCAACTCTTATGTGAGTGCTGGGAGGAAGGAACATGGAGCTTGGAGTCCAACAGTGAGAAGACACGAAGGAGGGAGTCCTTGCGTGAGATCATCGCTGGGTGGAGCTCGGGATAAGCTTGCTGTGTTCTAGTCCTTGCTAAGTGCTGAGTAAGAGTATTCTCTGTGTTTCATTAAGCTTAAATCTATATCCTTGTTTGAAACGCTGTGGAGAGGTTTCTCCACCGAGAAGGAGATTGCTTTATATCCGGTGAACACCGGGGCTTGATCTGCCGACGATCAAGGGATCGCCCACCTTAAGGGCACGCCAAGGAGTAGGGGCAAGTTATCCCCGAACCTTGTAAACCCTCCGTGTCAGCGTTCTTGCTAGTTGTGTCTGTTTGCATTCGTTTTCTGTTTTTGGTTTCTGCACTGCTTTGTTTCCATTCGTTTCATCCGTTGTGCTACTGATAAGGTTGAGTGCAGAAATTTCATAAGTGCCAAAGGTTTCAAGTGTTTGGCTATATTCACCCCCCCCCTCTCTAGCCATCCGGGTTCCAACAAGTGGTATTAAGCTTAGGGCTCTGCTTTTGCGGATTAACAACCGAGAGCTACATCCATGGCATTAAGGGAAGGTTTTTCCACCACCCGACCTCCATTCTTCGATGATGCCGACTTCTAATATTGGAGATCGAAGATGGAATATTATTTGAAGATGGACATCAATAATTGGTTCGCGGTGAAGAAGGGATTCACCCCTCCTAAGGATGATGAAGGCAAAGAACTCGAATCATGGCGGTGGACAGCCGAACAAACTCGGAAGAGTGAAGCCGACGCGAAGGCGGTTGTCACTCTACAATGTGGCATGAACAAAGACCAACTCATCAAGGTTGGTCCTTTCACAAGTGCAAAGGACTTGTGGAACAAACTCATTGAGCTTCACGATGGCACCCGAGACTCAAGAATCGCAAAGAGGGATTTGTTCCTCAATCAACTCCAAAATCTCTCCATGAAGGAGAATGAATCGGTAAGTGAGCTTCATAGTCGGTTCAAGGAAGTCCTCAATGGGCTTCATTTGATTGATGAAAAGGTCGAGAATCGTGACCTTGTGAGGTATGTCTTGAAAGTCTTCCCAAGGAATGCTTTGTGGTCATCCATGGTGGATGCCTACAAAGTTTCCAAGGATCTATCTATTGTAAAGTTAGATGACTTATTTTATGAGATAGAATTGCATGAAATGGCTAACAAAGGCCCCAAGGAGAAGGGGATTGCTTTAGTTGCAGGGGACCGGTCAAACAAGAAGAAGAAGGAGAAGAAGAAGGAGAAGGAGGTCTCTTCATCTTCATCCTCTTCCGAATCCGAGTCCGATTCCGAGGAAGATGGCAGTGGCTCTTCTTCCTCCGAGATGGCGAACTTTGTGAGAAGAATGATGAGAAGGGGTCGACGCTTCAAAAGTAGAGGTAACTCTAGTGAAGCTAAACTTGATAAGACTAATGCATCTTGCTTTGAGTGTGGTAGGAAAGGGCATTTCAAGAATGAATGTCCGAAACTAAAGAAGAAGGAGGAGAAATCGAAAAAGAAAGAAGAAAAATTCAAGAAGAAGAAGAAGGCCTTGAAGGCCACTTGGGATGAGTCATCCTCAAGCTCATCCGATGAAGAGAAGGAGGAGAAGAGCACAAGACATGTGACACTCATGGCATTGGGAGATCAAGAAAGCAGTGATGAATCTTCCAACTCATCAAACGCGGCTTCATCATCTTCGGATGATGAAGAGGTAACTTCTCCCGAACTTGAAAAGTGTTATAGAGCTATTGCATGTTTAACTAGTATGCTTAAGAAATCAAAAAATAAGGTTAAAGCATTGCAATTAGAAATTGATCAATTGAAATTATCTAGAGATGATAACATTGATGATTTGCATGTTGAATTGTTAGAGGATGAGATTAAGTCTTTGAAACTTGAGGTTGAGAACTTGAAATCCTCTAGGGTTGAGGAAGTAGATGACTTGCATGATGAGTTACTAGTAGAGGAAAACCAATCATTGAAGAGTGAAGTTGAGAGACTCAAGAATATTCTTGAGAAGTTCTCAACTAGCTCTAAAACCCTAGATATGATCTTGAATGCCCAAAGGGCAGTCTACAATAGGGCCGGTATTGGTTACCGTCCTAAGGAACCCTCATTTGTGTCTCTCATGTCTAGGACTGATATGAGACAATCTAGGACACCCAAAATTCAAAAGAAAGTTGTCAAGGCATGGGTGCCTAAATCTTGTTTAGTTGATGCTTTAGGTCCCAAGGTTTGGGTACCTAAAACATCTATTTTTCGAATTGTGTAGGTTATGATTGAGGGGGAGCATCTATCAACTTGGTTCGTTGATAGTGGATGCTCCAAACACATGACCGGGGATAGATCATTGTTTACCACACTTCACAAGAAAAGTAGAGGTAATGTTTCATTTAGTAACAATGGTAGTCTTAAGGTCATAGGAATAATAGACATTCAAATATCCGAATGTCTTAGAATTTCAAATGTCCTTCTAGTCAAGGGGATGACTTTTGATCTCCTAACTGTCAGTCAATTGTGTGACACGGGTTACACAATTGACTTCCAACCAAGTCAATGTCTAGTTAGACAACATGACACCTTGGACACGGTACTAGTAGGAACAAGAGTAGACAATATTTATCAAGTTTCATTTAAAAGTGCTACTAATGTTTCTGCTAAGTGTTTCATGTCAAAAGAAGAAGAGTCCACCCTTTGGCACTGGAGGCTAGCACATGTGAACATGAAAAACATCTGGAAGTTGGCCAACAAGGGGTTAGTTCGTGGCTTACCAAGCATCAAGTATGAAAAAGATAAACTTTGTGATGCATGTCAAATGGGTAAGCAAACAAAATCTGCACATAAAAGTAAAAGCGCTGTAAGTACCTCCACTGCATTAGATTTACTTCACATGGATCTATTTGATTGTAGTACTGTCATATCATTGAATGGAAGTAGATATTGCTTTGTGATCATTGATGATTTCACCAGATATACATGGACTTACTTTTTGAAATATAAGGACCAAACTTTAGATGTTTTATTTCTTTTTGTAGAAGAGTTGAAAATGAAAAATCATCAACCATTAAGACAATTAGAAGTGATCATGGAGGTGAATTTCAAAATCAGAGATTTTTAGAATTTTGTCAAGATAGAGGGTATAGACATGAGTTCTCTACTCCTAGAACACCACAACAAAATGGTGTTGTAGAAATGGAGAACCGTGTACTTCAAGAGGCAGCACGAAGCATGCTTAATGAGTACTCACTCCCGAGTTACTTATGGGCTGAAGCTGTAAATACAGCTTGCTATGTGCAAAACCGGGTCCTCATTCATAGGTTTTTAGGAAAGACTCCCCATGAGCTTTGGTTTGGGAAACCACCTACGGTTAAACACCTTCGGGTGTTCGGTTGTAAGGTGTTCATCCTAAACACCAAGGATCATCTTGGAAAGTTCACGGCAAAGGCTGATGAAGGGATACTAGTCGGGTATTCCCTCGTTAGTAAAGCCTACCGAGTCTACAACAAGAAGTCTAGATTAGTTGAAGAGTCTTCTGATGTTGTCTTTGAAGAAATTCCAAAAGGCAATGATCAACCAGAAGATGAAGTCCAATTCGAACTTAGGAGACTAAGTTTGAATGAAAGTCCAAATATTGTTGATGGTGATGAATCCGATGACGGTGAACCTAGACAACCCATTGATCAGCCGGATCCAGAGGCTGAACTTATGTCTAGTGAGCCCATTCACGAAGCACCACCAACACCAAGGCAAACTAGATTAGCTTCTAGTCATCCCCAAGACCAAATTGTTGGAGACATCCATCATGGGGTTAGGACTAGATCATTCTTCCGGAATGAGGCTAATGAAGTTGCCCTGATTTCCGAAATTGAACCTAGGAAAATTGATGAAGCATTAAATGATCCCGATTGGATCATTGCAATGCAAGATGAACTAGGTCAATTCGAGAGGAGTCAAGTTTGGGACTTAGTCCCTAGACCTAAGAAGACCACCATCATTGGAACCAAATGGTCTTCAAGAACAAATTGAACCATAAGGGAGAAATCATTAGAAACAAGGCACGATTAGTAGCCAAGGGCTACAGTCAAGTTGAAGGCCTTGATTATGATGAGACTTATGCTCCCGTGGCACGATTAGAATCCATCCGATTGATGCTAGCATTTGCAGCACATCGTGGTTTCAAATTATATCAAATGGACGTCAAATCGGCCTTTCTAAATGGTCTAATTAGGGAAGAGGTCTATGTCGAACAACCACCGGGGTTTGAGAGTTCCGAATTTCCAAACCACGTGTTCGAGCTCAAAAAGGCACTTTATGGCCTTAAACAAGCACCCCGGGCTTGGTATGAGCGGTTGTCAACATTCCTAATTGAGAAGGGCTTCGTTAGAGGCCAAATAGACCTTACACTATTTCTACGGAGAGATGGTGACAATATTTTTGTAGCCCAAGTATATGTCGATGACATAATTTGTGGCTCAAACAATAAGGGCTATTTAAATGAGTTCATTGGACACAAGGAGAGTGAGTTTGAAATGAGTCTAGTGGGAGAGTTGACTTTCTTCCTTGGACTTGAAATCAAGCAAACTCGCGATGGTATCCATGTGCACCAATCAAAGTATACACAAGAAATGCTTCGAAAATTCAATATGAGTGATTCAAAAGAGGTAACCACTCCCATGGCTACAAACACAAAATTAGACAATGATGAAAGTGGTAAACTTGTTGATTTGACTCAATATCGGAGCATGATAGGTAGTTTGCTATATCTCACAACTAGTCGACCTGATATTCTTTTCGCTGTGGGTATGTGTGCTAGGTATCAAGTTTGAGCCAAGGAGTCTCATTTAATCGCTGTTAAGAGAATTTTGAGATATCTTAAAGGCACAATAGGAATCGGTCTATGGTACCCCCGTACCGAATCATTTGATTTAATTGGCTATACGGACTCCGACTACGCTGGATGTAAGTTGGACCGGAAGAGCACAAGTGGGGGTTGTCAATTATTAGGTTCGTCCTTAGTAAGTTGGTCAAGTCGGAAGCAACATTGTGTTGCTCTTTCCACGACCGAGGCAGAATATATCGCCATGGGAGAGAGTGTTTCACAATTGTTGTGGATGATTCACACTTTGGAGGACTATGGATTGAGTTACAAAAGTGTGCAAGTGTTGTGTGACAACATTAGCACAATTAATCTAACCAAGAATCCAGTTCACCATTCTATGACCAAGCATATTGAAGTGTGTCACCACTTCATTAGGGATCATGTTGCTAGGGGAGATATTGTACTCTCACATGTAGAATCAAAATCAAACCTAACTAACATTTTCACTAAACCACTCCCCAAAAATGAATTTAGTTTCCTAAGATGGGAGTTGGGAATGTGTTGCACTTCATGAATTTCAAAATGCATTCAAACCCTTCATGATTATTTCGAAATTGTTGGGAAACAATTGGGTAACCTTGGGGACATCTCACACAAACTATAAGGTTTAACAAAACGTTTTTGTTTGCTAGATATGGGGTGAGATGTTAGGATCAACTAAATTTCTCAAAATGTCAATGCGTCCCTTGAGAAATTAAGTTGACGAGATAATAATCACTTCGGTGACCAAGTATGGGGAAAATCATTGCATAACATATGTGTATATGGCTCCATGATCATACTTGGACATTCCAATCAAGGCAACTTGATTGGAAACCTGAATTTGATACAAACTTAGTGAAATTGCTTGAATGATTGTTGATTGAGTTTGACTCCATTTGGATGGATCAAAGTGATTGTTGAACCTATAAGGATGTTTGATTCTTGTTAAGGGATCAATTTTAGTCATGAGATCATGTCCAAGTTTGATAAACTTCATCAGATCTCGTTGGAAAAATTCTGAAAATCTGAAACTGAATGTTTCATATCGTATCAGGGAATATCAGGAACCCTGATCGGTCACCGGACCGATCAGGCATAAGGTTGATCGGTCCACGGACCGATTTGGCTCCATCCTGTAACGATCGGTCCACAGACCGTTCAGAGAGGCATCAGTGACTTGGTGAAATTTTTTGTCCAAACCTTCTGTGCTTGCCTGGATCGGTCTCCGGACCGATCTGGCACCCTGCTGGGATCGGTCCACAGACCGATCAGGGGGTTCACAGTAAGCCTCCCAAGGCTACTGATCGCTTCCTGATCGATCAGCCGATCGATCAGGGGCATGCCTGATCGGTCACCCGACCGATCAGGATCAGGCCAGTCCGATCAGGCCAGAGCCTGATCGGTCTGGGCACTATCAGATCGAACGGTGATCCGTTCAGGCGCATTAAAATCTGGTTGGTGACCGATCCGCCAACCAATTAAATCCTCCACAACCTCTCTTTCCCGAACCCTAGTGCCGAAACCTCCCACTCACCGACCTTGTGTGTGCGAGAGCTTCCCCAGTGCCTTCGTCTTCCTCTCGTAAGTGTGCGCGTGCAGTTCTAAGAGGGTTTTTCTAAGCTCAATCTTCTTCCTGCGACGTTCTCTCTTGCTGAGGGGCTTTGCGATTTCTCTTGCGCCGAAGGTTTCTCCTGCACAAGCCTTTCTTCCCTTCAGATTTCAAGAACTTCATTCATGGCACCTAAGTAAGTTTGTGTCTCAGTTTTTTTATTTCAAATGAGTCTATCGAATATGTATATGAAGCTAATCATGTTTTGATGTTTGTTCTTATTGTTGTGCTGTGACTTTCTTGTGTTGGTCGTGACTCTACCTTTCCATGCTTCAACATATGATCAAATCTATCTTTCACCACATAATTGTCCTTCTTTTTGATCTAATGTCTACCTTATGATTACTCTTTGTATGATCAACTCTTGAATTTTTGATTCACACTATGTGTATGACCAATTCAAATCTCTAGAAAATCTTCTAAAGGTAAGGAACCTATGGTGGAAAGCTCAAAGGGCAAAGGCCCTTCAATATCTACACCTTCTCCAAGGCCTCCACCACCTCTACATACTCGATTTCAAAGTGTCACTCTTGCGTTAAATTTTGAGTGGCACAATTTCAAATTAATGCCATGTCGAACTATAGACCAATCCTTTATCTATGAACATTGCCCGACCATCCGACAAATTATCACACATTACAATCTTCAATTCATTCTTTTTCTTGAGAGGCCGATCAATCTTGACTTAGTCTCTGAATTCTATAATAACATGGTGAGTGGGGAGGGCACGGGGTGGAGGACTCGTGTCGCCAGTGTCGACCTTGATTTTAATCGATCCATTTTTACTGATTTTCTTGGTTGTCGCCGGTCAGACAATGATTTCTTTCTCTACCCTTACCTTCCTAATCCTCTTCCATTTCCCTTCGATGGAATAACCCCTGATTCCATCTACGAGTACTTTCTAGGCCATCCCAGGCCAAGGGGTTCCGGTGAGAGCACCAGTGATTTTCTCACATTTCCTGCTCTTCGCCTTTCCCCTGTTGACTATGTTTTGTTCAAGATCATCACTAATTGTCTTCTACCTACTACTTCGAAACATCTGGATGAGATTCGCCCGTCCCACTGCTTGATGCTCTACGGGATGCATCAGCAGTTAGATTTTGATCCAGTGGCCTCGGTCTATTTCTCCATCATCGTCCACTGCATGTCGTCCACCCAGTCAGTCTACATGCCATTCGGCCATATCATCACAGCCTGGCTGGAGTCGGTTGGCATCGACGTTTCTCAGGGTCGCACTATGCCCATGATTCGACACGACTGCCGTATGGATCGTCGCATGCTTGCTCAGTCCGGCATTGTCCTCAGGCCCCAGGGGTTGAGGTGGAAGAATCGTAGACGTGAGGGGGGACTACCGAGAGCAGCTCATGACCAGGGGCCGCCAGCTGATACTGCAAATTACGATGGGTGGGCTCCTGACCTATGCTGGCAGGTTGCGGAGATAGAGCGGTTGATGGAGCACGAGTTGCATATCTCAGAGCTCTGGCGACGGGAGGTCAGCTCAGAGTTTCAGTCTTTCGATCGCTGGCTCGACGCTCTCGCATCCGACGTCTCAGAGATCAGCTCACTACAGGACACCTGGTATGAAGAATGATATCATCATACATTTCCTGATGGTGCGTCCCCGAGCAGCCCTCCGCCAGGAGGTGTTATATGCATTTCTGATTCTTCAGACGATGAGCGTTGATGGCACTGCCTGTTGTGATGACTGTTGTGCTCGGCTTATTTCTGTAAGGAGTTTGACTTCAGTGCATTGATATGCATCTGTTTGATTGTTTAGATGGATGTTGGCTTATCTAAGTTCACTTGACTACTATTGGTTTATATGTCACATTTTACATAGCTATGTTCATGCTCATGATGCCATGCTCATATGATATATATGCTTATTTTGCCATGCCTATATGTTTTTGTCATATGTATTCATATGTTTATCAAAAATCAATCTGTTGTTTTGGGATACCCATAGGGTTGAGGGGGAGTATGGTTTAAACTTAACAGCCCTTCTAGACTCCTTTTCGGTGTTCGACAAAGGGGGAGAGTGTTGGTTGGTTAAGTTTAGGATGATTATATTGTAGGGGGAGGATCTTGATTCCCCTATGATAAGTTGAGAAACTTGATTGAGAATCCCTAAACTTAAAATCGGGTTGTCAAACAACAAAAAGGGGGAGATTGTTGATGCAGTCTGGCCCTGATTGTTGTTTTGGTGTTAACACCGATTTTAGTTCAGGTTGATTATGATGATTATGATTAAGTCCTGGTCGGGGATCAGGCATGGGAAGGAAAATCCTAGCTTGGAGGGCTAGGTGTTGGAAAATCCTAACCTGGAGGGTTAGGTGTTGAAAATCCTAGCTTTGAGGGCTAGGTGTGTGAAAAGTCCTAATTCAGAAGAGGTGGGTGAAAAGTGTTGGATCGAGAGATGCGATAGAGGGGGGGTGAATGTCGCAAATCGTTCGGATTTAAAAAGAGCGGGTGCGCAGCGGAAATAAAAGAAAAACAGAACAATGCAAACACAGTCGGTTTACTTGGTTCGGAGCCTGGGTCGACTCCTACTCCAAGGCCCACGGTCATTGACCGTTTTCTGCGGGCAATTCTATAAGTTCGTAAAAGTTTACAAGAAAGATTATAAAAGGAACAGTTTAGTAAACTTTAAATACAGCTCTTCGTTACCGACGTCCGGTGTAGATCGAAGTTTCGGAGCAGCGGGACGTCGTCAGCTCGAGTTGGAAGATTTCTGGAGCGTGTCGCGGAAGCAGAAGAGCGCAGAAGTGTCGAAGCAATTGATGCTCTGAAGAAGGAGGTCGAGGGCCCTTTATATAGGGCTTGGGGGCGCCCTGGTCGACGGGGGCGCCCCCCCACGTGGCAGCAGATCCACAAGAGGCGCGGTCGTCGACTTATCCCTTAATCCTCGGGATAAGGCCTTGACTGGGGCGCCCTGGACGCTGGGGGCGCCCTGCTTGACCCGGTCAAACCTTATCTGCAGCGCTGAGCTCTCCTCGGTAAGGCTGGGGGCGCCCTGTGCGCTGGGGGCGCCCGGGACAGCGGGGGCGCCCTGGGTGCGCAGTGCAGACGCGGCAGCAGCTTAACTTCTCCAGTTAGTTTGCCATGGGGGCGCCCGGGACAGCGGGGGCGCCCTCAGAATGTACTGTCGAGGTTCTTCTGGTTGTGTTGTGTTTTGTGTTCACCTTGGGGGCGCCCGGGACACTCCGGGCGCCCTGGTCAGCGATCGCCTCTTTCCTTTGAGGCATTCTGAGCTGCAGACACACGTTCCTTTGGTCCTGCATCCAGGGTTAGTCCAAAACACAATAAACCAATAACATAATGAATTATACAGCCTTGGCTGTCTTGGTTCTGACTTTGGTCTCCAAAATGGAGCCCTAGGTCGAACCGACGCCTAATGTTCCCTCAAGGGGAACGCGTCCTCACCTACTCCTCTCGGGAGAATTTACCTGGTGCCAACCGGCTCCTCCAGTTGGACTTTTGCCCGGCAGTCCTTCGCCAGGTCTTGAGTTGCCAAGCTGCCCTTCGCTTGGTGCCTAGCAGCCCTTCGCTAGGTCTTTTCTTCTGGCAGCCCTTCGCCAGTGCCTAGCATTCCTTCGCTAGGACTTGTCCATTCTGGCAGTCCTTCGCCAGAGCCTAGCGGTCCATTACTAGGGCTTTTCCTGTCTGGCAGTCCTTCGCCAATGCCTAGCATTCCTTCGCTAGGGCTTTTCCTGTACACTCAAGAAACTTGTTAGACAACAACTAACCCTTAATTTTTGAACCCTTTTGCCAATATCAAAACACAGGTTTGACTTGGGTGCATTCTGCACCAACAATCTC
Source organism: Boesenbergia rotunda (assembly GCA_024364735.1). Lineage (NCBI taxonomy): Eukaryota > Viridiplantae > Streptophyta > Magnoliopsida > Zingiberales > Zingiberaceae > Boesenbergia > Boesenbergia rotunda. The sequence continues at coordinate 24,396 of JAGFNQ010005969.1, forward strand.
CCCCTTTTTGATATATGGCAACCTAGTTCAAAAAGTTAAGAAAAAAAATGCTGAAATTGCAATCCTAAGTTAGATTCCCTCCCCCTGGAAGAAATCTCCCCCTAGGTTTTTCAAAAATAGGTGATGTGAGTTAAGTACTTAGAAGATTTCATGTTTTGATAATAAGTTGGGAAATCTGCTAAGTTTTTCGAGAAGATGTTCTAAGTTTGGAAGGCTTAGAAAACTTTAGACAAATTCTCAGTTTTAGAAACATTTCAGACTTTGGAAAATTTTCAGTTTTGGAAAAACTTCAAACTTAGAAAATTTTCAGTTTTGAAAAAACTTCAGACTTAGAAAATTTTCAGATTTTGGAAAAACTTCAGACTTAGAAAATTTTCAGTTTTGGGAAAAAAATTTCAGACTTAGAAAATTTTCAGACTTTAGAAAAAATTTCAGACTTAGAAAATTTTCAGACTTTAGAAAAAATTTCAAAGAATAATTTGAGCAAAAATTAATAGCAGTTCAGAGCAAAAAGGATTTTAAGCAAATAAATTGAGTTTAGAAATAATTCAGAGTTAGAAATTTTGGAAAAATATTTTTGTTCCCTGTTTCCTTTCCAACTCTCCCCCTTTGACATATATCAAAAATGCACAAAAAGATATTTGCAATAATTAAATTAAGCATTTGCTGTACTGAATCGAGCTGGAACCTAAGTCTGGTTAAATATTTAGGGACGTGTCTAACCCAATTAGCTACTTACTAACTGTTATAAACAGTAGTTTTCGCTAGGGTTAGTCAAGTTAAGTGCATTGTTCAAGTTAGATTGTCTAAACTTGACACTTAACCTGATTGCTGTTCATTTAGTGCCCCAATTACTGCCGATGCACTGACTTAAAGCATCTTGAATTGAGGCAAAGACCTAAGCATCTCAACCCTTTCTAGGTTATCAATCAAAGTGCCCTAAGGTGCTTGTGAGATGCTGGCTTCTAAGTCTATAGGTGCATGCAGTTCTAGGGTTAGAGCCTAGGCTAAGTCCATTTTCGAAAAAGCACTAGTTTTGAAGGGGGTAGTTTTTTTGAAATAAAACTAAGTAAAAAAAATTTTAGAATTTAAAAAAAAACTTTTTAAAGTCAAAGTAACATTTTTTAACAAAAACATTTAAAATCAATTTAAAACATTTTAAAGTAAAAACCAAATGATTCTATTCTACTAAGCATAACCCTAACTGCCTTCTTAGTGAGCTAAACTCAGATTCAGGTAGGGGTTTAGTGAATATGTCCGCTAGGTTGGATTTGGAGTCTACATGCTTAAGGACTATTTCACCCCTAGCTACGTGATCTCTTACAAAGTGATGTTTTACTTCTATGTGTTTGGTTCTAGAATGTTGTATTGGGTTTTTGGTTAAGTTAATTGAGCTAATATTGTCAATATTGACTTGGGTCTGATTGTAGTCTAGTTGAAAGTCCTTAAGAGTATGCATCATCCATAGGAGTTGAGCTACACACTCTCCTAAGGCTACATATTCGGCTTCAGTTGTTGATAAAGCAACACAGTGTTGCTTTCTACTGCACCAACTTACTAAGCTGTTTCCTAAAAGTTGACAGCTTCCACTTGTACTTTTTCTATCTAATTTACAACCAGCATAGTCAGAATCAGAGTATCCTGATAACTTAAAGGATGAAGTCCTAGGGTACCAAATCCCTACATTTAGGGTGCCCTTAATGTATCTTAAAACTCTTTTTAGGGCTGCTAAGTGAGTTTCCTTAGCACAGGTTTGGTACCTAGCACACATTCCTACTGGAAAAAGTATATCAGGTCTGCTGGCTGTAAGGTACAGTAGATTTCCTATCATACTTCTGTAAAGTTTTAGGTCTACTGGTTTACCCTCAGGGTCACTATCTAATTTTACATTTGTGGCCATTGGGGTACTTATACTTTTAGAGTTATCCATTTTAAATTTCTTAATTAGTTCTTTAGCATATTTAGATTGATGTACATAATTTACATCCTTAGTTTGTTTGATTTGTAACCCTAGGAAAAAGTTGAGTTCCCCAACTAAACTCATTTCAAACTCATTTTCCATTATTGTTACAAATTCTTTTAGAAATTTAGAATTAGTTGATCCAAATATTATATCATCTACGTAAATTTGGGCAACAAATATATCCTTTTCTAAAATTTTAACAAACAAGGTTGGGTCGATTTGACCTTGTTTGAATTCTTTAGAGATCAGGTAATTGGATAATCTTT
>JAGFNQ010005970.1:0-77721 GCA_024364735.1 Boesenbergia rotunda
AGCAATATGTCATCGACATATAATAGGAATACGACTGCACTCCCACTAACCTTCTTGTACACACAAGGTTCGTCAGGATTTTGTGAGAAATCAAACTCTTTGATTGTCTCATCAAAACGGATGTTCCAGCTCCTGGATGCTTGCTTCAGTCCATATATGGATCGTCGAAGCTTGCATACTTTGGTTTTATCAACCGATGTGAAACCTTCAGGTTGTATCATGTATACATCCTCAAGCAGGTTTCCATTAAGGAAAGCTGTTTTCACATCCATTTGCCATATCTCATAATCATAATGAGCTGCTATGGCTAGGAGCATCCGAATGGATTTAAGCATAGCTACTGGCGAATAGGTTTCGTCATAATCAATTCCTTGTTTCTGACGATATCCTTTTGCCACTAATCTAGCCTTAAAGGTAACAACATTACCTTCCATGTCGGTTTTCTTCTTGAAAACCCACTTGCACCCTATGGGCTTAATCCCTTCAGGTGGGTTAACCAAGTCCCATACTTGATTTTCGTACATGGAATCCATTTCCGACTTCATGGCTTCAAGCCATTTGTCCCTTTCTGAACTTTTCAGAACATCTTCATAACTGATAGGTTCGTCATCGCTTATGAGTAACACGTCGTTCGATTCACTTATGAGAAATCCGTATCTCTCTGGAATATTGCGTGTCCTATCAGACCTACGAAGAGGTGGTGTTGTTTTAGGTTCAACTGATAGCTCATCATTATGAGTTATTGGTTGTGGGTCTAGACTAGGTGTCTCTGTAATGTCTATTGGAGTTTCTTGAACTTCATCAAGTTCAATGCCACTCCCACTGTTTTCTTGTAAAAGAAATTCCCTTTCCAGAAATACAGCATGCCTTGAAACAAACACCTTTTGTTCCAAGGGATGATAGAATTGGTAACCCTTCGTTTCCTTAGGGTATCCAATAAATAGACATTTATCAGACTTAGCATCCAATTTGTCTGATACAGTCCACTTCACATAAGCAGGACAACCCCATATCTTAAGGTGAGTTAAGTGAGGTTTCTTACTATTCCATGTCTCATATGGAGTAGTAGAGACTACCTTGGTCGGGACTCTGTTTAGCAAGTAAACAGCTGTCTTAAGTGCATAGCCCCAAAAGGATTTTGGAAGAGTTGCATGATTCATCATCGACCTAACCATATCCATCAAGGTTCGGTTGCGCCTCTCAGATACACCATTATGCTGTGGTGTATACGGCGGAGTCCATTGGGATAATATCCCATTGTCTCTAAGATAATCTTGAATCTCTTGACTTAAGTATTCACCACCCCGATTGGATCGAAGTATCTTAATACTTTTGCCAAGTTATTTCTCTACTTCATTTCTGAACTCTTTGAATTTCTCAAAAGCTTCAGATTTGTGTTTCATCAAGAACACATACCCGAATCGTGAGTGATCATCGATAAAGGTGATGAAGTAGCTATAGCCTCCTTGTGCAAGAGTTGACATTGGTCCACATACATCAGTATGTATTAGACTAAGCAATTCTCTCACTGGATTACCTTTTCCAGAAAAGGGTAATTTGGCCATCTTGCCTTTTAAGCATGATTCGCATGTATCAAATGAACCGGGTTCAAATGATTCCAAAATTCCACATCGGTGTAATTTGGTCATGCGTTTCTTACTTACATGGCCAAGACGACAATGCCATGTGTAGGAGTCTATTCGATTATCTATTCGAGCACGTTTGTTGCTAACTTCGATATTGAAAACGTCACCGGATAAATCTAACGTGTAGATACCATTGCACAAAGTTCCATTCCCATAAAGAACGCCATTTAAAGTTGTGTAACAACAATTGTTACTAAAAGTTAAATGATAACCCTTTTCATTCAAGCATGAAATAGATACAATGTTCTTTATTAACGAAGGAACAAAATAACAATTATCCAACTCTAAGACAAGTCCAGTAGGGAGCTTTAGCAAATATGTTCCGATGGCAACAGCAGCAATCTTTGCTCCATTTCCAACTCGCAAATTCGCTTCTCCCTTGACGAGTCTTCTTCTATTCCTTAGCCCCTGTATATATGTGAGTTGCACCCAGTATCAAGTACCCAGGTATTTGAGGAAATAGAGTGACATTCAATAACGAAGATACTTGAAGAGGATGGGGCATCGGATGCCTTCTCTTTCAAGGACTCAAGATAAACCTTGCAGTTTCTTCACCAGTGACCCTCCTTGCCACAATGATGACAAGTTCCTTTTGGTGTCTTTTCAGTCTTTTTGGCCTTTTTCTTCTTTCCTTTATTCTGTTCTTTGGCCTTCCTCTTAGAACCTTTCTTCGAGGAACCAACTAACAGTACCGTCTTTTGATCCTGCTTCACAGAAGGCTCTACAGTCTTCAGCAGGTTGAGCAACTCAGGAAACTGGTCTGGAGTTGCATTTTCAGGAGGACGGTTGGGAAGTTGACCTTCAAGGACATAAGCAAGCTTCTCTGCCTTGAGGACTATCCTCAGGTTTCGAAGCCAGTCCATGAAGTTTGGCCCAGTCAGTTTATTGGTGTCCAAAATGGAACGCAAATTCAGAGAAGACATGATCGAGTGATTATCCTAGAAACACAAATTGAGCTTATGTGAGAAGAATGATTAAAAAATGTATCAACATACATTAATAAAATCCTATTTATTTTTCAAATTGAATAACCCTTTTTATCAATTCGGGAGATCGTAGGAACATCTCCAAATAGGTTGATATCCAACCATAGATAAGAACCACCATGGCTGTGGCCATCAAGTTATTCTTAGCTATGAAGGTAGGTAATTATACCGATTACATATCACATATATGTAACTATCACTTTATGTTATCAACTAATTGAATGTTTGCATAAATCATTGGGTTGTTAACTCATTAACAAGTATGCAACATTATACATAGCACCCAACTGCACCTCTCTTTACATCGACCTTGGCTGTGGCACAACAAATCGATGCTCCAAGCTTAAGGCTGACCCATTAATCAAGAAATAATTTTAATATGGTTGGAGCTCATTCAACCGTTTAGTCAGGCTTGGATGTGTCCAACAACCAAAACTAAGGATTGACCTCTGACTCCAACTATATTATTCATAAACTAATTCCATGGTTTGAACATGTTGAGGTTCAAGCTGGGCATGGATGTGTCCATCAACCCAAACGAGAAATAAAACTCCGGTTCTAACCATATTAATGGAAGGTGTTGGCCTTAATATTTTGTAAGGGGTTTTGGGTCTCATCCTTTCTTTTCTAAGCACATTCATGACATATAATTATGTCATGACTAACGATTTCCTTAATAAAGTATGTATGTGACTTAATTTATCAAGTCTTATTAATTGAATTAGGAACCGGATTTTCTAATTCTAATTTCATACTTTATTCAAGGAATTGTTTTGGGAAACAATTTCCTAAATTGTCATAATCAATTTCGGAAATAATATGTTTAAGACTTTGATTTCTCTAAATCAAATCTTATTAAATTAAGAGAGAGATTCCCTTAATTCAACCACATATTATTTTCATGAAAATCTCATTTAAGAAAACTCTATAGGAAACCATTTTCCTAATTAATTTTGGAGACAACAATATGTAAGAGCATCACCTCTTAAATCAAATTTCCAAGATTTGATCACATATTTTATTCATGGATTAATTAATTACAACAAATTGTTTTCTAAGGGTGGCTCCCCGAGGCTCAAATACCCAAAGAAAAGAAATTTGTCATAAATCCAATTTGGACGGCTCCCCGAGGCTCAATCCAAATTAAACATGACAATTTTATTCAAAATGGGAAATTAAATTACAACAACTAACTTTAAATTGGACGGCTCCCCGAGGCTCAATCCAAAATAAAGAATTTTGTTAATAATTTAAAACCAATTCAAATTTAATTGTCAATTAATGATTCATAAATTTGTCTAGACTTTCTTGAAAGAAATTGCCCAAAATTGCGAGATTTCAAAATAGGTTTTCAGAATAATTGTAAGTTTCTGGTACAAAGAAAACTTACATATTTCCAAAATTGAAAAATTTCCAAAATAGGAAATTTCCAAAATTGGAAAGTTTCCAAAGATGGGAAGTTTTTCTCAATTATGATAAAATTTCAGAAACTAGGATATTTCAAACGTTTGCGAAATTTCATGAGGATTTCCAAACTTTGAAATTCCTAAATCTAAAATTTATAATAATTGGAAAATTTCTATAATTGAAAATTTTTTCAAAATTGAGATTATGACAAAGTTTTCCGCAAAACAATTATATGATTATGTAGAACACTAACCGGCTCTGATACCACTGTTGGGACCGGGTGCATGTTGACAAGGATACGGGTTCGTAAATTTTAAAATATTTACGTGCAGCGGAAGAATTAGCATAAATAATTTCTTAAATTATTTTTAACCACGTATCTAGCATGCGACCTTATGATATGTGGACATGATCATAAATTAAAATTTTGCAGAAAGTAAACTAATTTACTCAATACCTCGCGTAACTCGAAGTAAGGGACGAGATCCAACCGTAGCGTCCCTTGGAAGCTCCGCCTCTATTCGCGTCCACGCCGAGTTCTCTTCGGGATGATTTCGCAAAGCCACGAGTTTTGTGCCGACGAGAACTACTAGATTCTCTAAAGGCACAACTAAAATATCAAGAGAGAAAGATGGAAACTAACCACCAAGTAATGGAATCAAAATTTCGGGAAGGAAGGAGTTGTGACCCGCTTCTTCTTCTTCTTCTTTGGCACCTTCTTGGTGGAGATAACTCTCGGCAACCCTAGGGTGCGCCGGCCCTAGGAGGGGTGTGCGCCGGCCCTAGGATGAGGAAGGGGGGGCGCTGGCCCTAGGAGGAGGAGAGAAGGAGAGGGAGAGAATAAGAGAGGGAGAGAGCTACTAAACCTCTTGATAACTCAATTGAGGAATTCAAGCCTAGCCTTGGTTCCTTTATATAGTAGCCTCTCCCTTGCCAAGTCTCCCCTTTAACGGAATTTTTCATAAGAAATTTATCCTATGAATTATTCCGTTTATGCCAAGTTTTATTATAACTACCTTTATAATAAAACAAATACATATCTCCTTTTATTATGGAATAAAATTTACAAGAAATTTATAAATTTTTCTTATCATGGAAAAATCAATTCATAATTGATTTTATAAAATTAAAATAAACTGATCCATGGTTCATTTTAATTTCCATAAAAAAGAATAAATTTCTATAAATTTCTTTATATAAATTTCTTTATATAAATCTCTTTATAAATTTCTTTATATAGATTTATTTATCCATAATTTTATAAAACAAATCGCGATTGATTTATTTTATAAAATAAACAAAAATAAATTGGTTTTCTCTCCTTGTAGTGGCCGGCCAAACCAAAGAGGGTGGATACCCTCTTTGGCCGGCCACATCAAGCCAAACCCTCGCGAATTAAACTCATTTAATTCGCCCAATAAGCCTTCAAAAGACTTAGCCATTTTAAGCTTCCCGTGCGCCTCTGATAAATTCAGATTCGACTTATTTCTCTTGATCGGAAAATCCAATTTTCAACTCGTTTTAAATCCCTCGGATTACTCGTAGTGCGTGTGACTAAATAGACTTTCGATTTATGTTGGCCGTCTATAATCAACCAATTATAGAACTATCATGAGTGGCACCTAGTAGTACATCATGACCCCCAATTAATCGAAAGATCAACGGTTGACCTCAGAAATAATTCGGAAACCCTTCAGCAGCTCTAATGAATCGTGCCTCATTCCCTTCACCATCTTATACCCACTTGGTTCAGGACATGGTCTGTGTGTGTCAGTCCCCACTAGGCTGACTACGTCACACCTAGCCCAAGTAACGTTCTCTCGTCCTTTGGATTTCTAATTACTCTCATGTATTTAAGAGACTCATACTCTAAACATGACATGCTCTGGCCAGAGGCTTTGAGTAACAATCCGACGATAGGCCTGGGTATACATCTCCTCGCAAGGAGTGGTGAATCCTTTGTAGGCTGTTCAAACATCTTCGGGCACTTCGGCTTATACCCAACCTTCCTGGGTCCACACCTCCTTGGAGATGCTTGCTTAAGATGTTAAAGTATAAGTCTCCATGACCAAGATGACTTGAACACCGCAAGTCAAAGGAACATCACACTTAAGCTGCAGTAAGAACTTCACTGACATGTCTATATATAGACTACCATGTGAAGTTTTACAGTCAGTCACTTCAATGAACTAGTTCCCTTAACTAGCATTCATGTTTATCTCCGGACATCCCAATGTCACCAGCCAGTGAGAATCAGCTGATTAGAGAATAACCTATGCTAGTCTCAACAGAATTGATAGTGTCCGTATTTATCAATTCATCGACTAGGGATATTTTCAATACTTCACAATTGCACTTGTAGAGATAATCACTAGTTGTGAATTCATCACAAATTCTCTCATGCTGTGAATTGTATTGCGGACATTCAGTAAATGAGTTTAAGATCCCAATCAAATACACAAACATATATACTCAAATAGTGAATTTTCATTTATTAAAATAAATGTTTACAATCATAAGGCGATTGCCTTAGGACACTTCTCTCATATTACTAACACCTCAAGTCGTATTTTTCCAATGACTAGTTAAGATTGCTAAATTCAAGCTAGATTTTGTCGTTTTCTATGTTTTGGGTTTTCAAATAAGATGGGGGGGTTTTCGATAAGGAATGAAAATACAGTTAAAACAGATTGAACTTAACTAAAGTAGAAATTAACTAGGAAATTGCAACAACTAAACTTAATCTATTTGAAAACTAAGCAATTCAATGTAAATCTTTGAGATTAAAGCTAATTTACAGCATTGAAACATCTGAAACAGACTTACTGAAGAACAGGTCTTGAATGTAGCTAAAACATAGTCCTGATCGGTCAATAGATCGATCAGTTACTTACCTGATCGGTCGACAGACCGATCAGAGTCTAGCCTGATCGGTCAAACAGACCGATCAGATGCTGAAAGCGAACTGATACAAACTGAAACAGAAATGAAAATGAGAATTCAGAACTGAAATTAACAGCAAATTGACATTAGATTCTTCCCTTCAAACCAAGATCCTTCTTGTCGTCACACAAGAACTGGCTAGAAACCCTCCAGCTCGACAAATCAACAGAAAATTTACTTCCGTGAGAAGTTTATCAGCAGATTGATGATGTAGCTGACATCTTCTTCCGATCTCCTCCTTCTTGGTGAGTTGGATGGCGATTGTGGCTAAGGAACCTCAGAACCCTTCAGAGAACCCCTTTGAATGCTCCGATTGATGAAGACAGTGATCAAGCATGAGTTGATCAGAAGAAGCAGAGGCCTCGACGAAACCCTCACCGGAGCTTGGCAGCAACAAGATTGATTAGCGACTTCACCGGAAATCTTCCTCCAATGATTCGAGAACTTGAATTGAGATCGGATCTGATGTGGCCGGGTGAAGAAATGGAGAAGAACGCAAAGAAATTGAAGAACAGCTGAGAATTTGCGACCCCTCGAGCTGGGCGAAGAAGTTTTTGATTTAAATTATCCCATCTGAATTTGAACGGTTGTGATCATCCTCGCCTCATCTAACAGTCGGATCATCTCGGATTGAGTCCAAACTTTCCAGATCTCCATCAATGGTCAGGATCTGCTCCTCCTTAGCTTGGATCAATCAGATCTACAATGGGTGGCTCTGATCTCCCTTCCTTTTGAATAGATGGTTTAGACTCCTCTTAAGCTTGATCCAACGGTCAAATGACTTCTGATTTGGACACAAGCCTCCAGCTTGCCTCCATGCCATCCTTCATGCATGCCTTGAAGTCTATGCCCCTCGACTCATCATCCTTGCTATCCATGGTCCCTCGGGTGCACACAAGCCTCCATCTTGTCTCCATGCCACCCTTCACCGTATCGAAGCCATCCAGCTAAGTCAATATGTGTAAACCAACAATCCTGCACACTCAAATACACATATTAAATCACAAGGGTAATCCTAACTTAAACCCTTTGCCCAAATATCAAAACACATGGTCACTCCGGACCATAGATTGTCCCAACATAAACTTCCTCTAGATAAGCTATTTTCTAGTATCAGATCCATGCTTAAATCCTTGTGTAAGCTAAGAACTAAGAATACAGAATTAAAGAGAGAATTAGCTCATTCATACCCTTTAATATGTATGACTCCTTAAAGCATGAAAATGAAAAATTAAAAGAACAAGTAGAAAAATTAGAAAGTGATCATGTATACGGATGTTTAAATTTGTCTCCAAAAAAGAACTATTATAGAAGTTTTAACTCGTATATTAGAAACCACAGGGGCCAGAGTACAGGAGTGCCCAAGAATTATATTCCTCCAAAATTCTTAATTAACCCTATAGGTAGAAATTTGTATTGGGTTCCTAGATGAATTTTGAATTAATTTTGTTTTATAAATGCTTTATTTTTCAAAACATGTTCTCTTATGATCAATTTTTATAAAATCTAATTTTTTTGACATTATGTGCTTAACCCCATTCTTTTTATGTGATCAAAAGGAGAGAATAATGAAGTATAAGTTAAGGGGGAGGTCAATTTGATCATATTTTGAAATTTAATTGTATTATTTTATGTGCTAAATAGCAATATTTGTTTTATTGTCTTAAATAATCAATGTTATTTTCATGTTTCATTACCTCAACTTAACTTGGATTGATACACATCAAAAAGGAGAAGATTGTAAGTACCTCAAGTTGGTTTTGATGTAATCAACCAAGTCAAGTTGGATCCTGGGATGTTTTGATCCATATGTCTAAGTGTGTAGGAGCTTAGGAGCGCAGGAAGTCAAACGAAAAATGTAGCAGACGAGAAGGATGGCACGGGAAAGGGAGCCGACGGTCTTAGTGCATCCGAGGGATGTGAAGACTGTGGAAGAGTACACCAGTGGAGCGAGAAGGATGTGCATGACGTCTGAGGGATATGAAGCCGGGGAGGAAGCTCGTTCGAGGCGAAATGCCAGAGTCAGGTTCGGGTGAGCCTAACTTTGGTTGGTCGGAATTCACCCAAGCTAAAGAAGGACGGAAAAGTTAAAGTCAACGTGGATGTTAACTTTGACGTGCAAGAGGTGTTTCAATTGTTGAGTGAGGCACCTCAGCTGCAAAGTAGCTTTGCACAAATGCAATGCTGAGGCACCTCAGTTTGAACCTGAGTCACCTCAACTCAGAACTGAGGCGCCTCAAATCAGAACTGAGGTGCCTCAGGTCAGAACTAAGGCACCTCGAGTTAAGTTTTATCAACAGTTTACTATTGGCTTCGTGGATAGAATTTTATCCATCTGAGGCGTCTCAGATCACAACTGAGGCACCTCAAGTCCACGTCAGTACAATGGTAACTTGAGTTTTGGGGCTATAAATAGCCCCCAGAAGCTAGGTTCTGAAATCAACTCTTGTACTATATTTTCCTAGCTATTTTTTATGTTGTTCAAAGTCTGTAAGAGGCTACTCCGCCTACAAATAAAGATGATTCTGATAGTGAAGCTTTCAATTGTCTTATATTAGCAATACCCTAATTGCAACCAAGTAAATCGTTCTGTCTCTTACTAGTTTGTTTCATGTCTATGTTTATAATAACTGCTGCAACTAACGTCTATCTTTGTAAGAATTTGCAAAAGATCAAAGTATTTTTTACAAGGCAACTCACCCCTCTCTTGCTGGCCTGCCAACGGTCCTACAGAAATAACACATCATTACTTACCTAAGGGTTGCCTTATACCTGTCCATAGTATTGTGAGTCTCAAACGTTAAAGTATGCCTCTGACATGAAGTGAAAATTGCCTTATGCATGAAATGGTACTCTCTGCCCATACCACAGAAACGTGAACTGATATGGATGATTGCACACGTAAAACCAAGCTTCATTCTATAAAAAATAGATGAAGTTCATTGAATGGTGTTAGTGTAGAGAGCACCAGAATCTAACCTATGTTTTAATATTGTCAAAGGGTCAAAGTTAAGTCTTGTTGTGATCTAATATGTATTTACTAAGTGTACAAACTAAAGGACTTAACGTGTCTAGAAGACCAGATACCAGGTTGAAGTTTAGTTAGGTCAGGAGGACTAGATAACTAGCAAAAAACCTAGATAGGTCAGAGAGGACTTGATATTTGGAAGGAAGTTTAGTTAAGGTAACAAGACCTAACAACTGGCTGAAGTCTAGATGGGGCATCTGACAGAAAGACCTGATGGGTCAAGAGATTCAACGTCAAGTAAGTCTATACATAGTAAGTGGAGGTAAACAATTAGAGGAGAGATCCAGTAAGGATGAGTCCCAGTGGTACTGTAAGCGCTAATCTAACTTAGATCTATTTTGGAAATATAAGTTGAAACCAAAACTAGATCCTGATCTTGATAAGACAAAAGCTAATTCATATATTATGCATTTGTTCTAACTCTGTTTTATAGGTATTTTTGATAGTTTAGACTAGCATGTTTTGTAGGAGATTATAATAAAAAATAAAGTCATAGTGCTCAGGGCACTTCAGTTGCATGGAGGGTGCCCTGAGTAAAGTTAGAGGTGCCTCAAATGACTTGGAGGCACCCAAGAGGAGATAAACTTTGAGAATGAAATTTCAGCAATTGGATGCATTGGGTTGATTGGAGGCGCCTCAGAGCTATTGGAGGCACCCTCAACCAAATAAAAGTTGTAGATATCGAAGTGGATCAGAGTTGATGGAGGCATCCTGGATGAACTTAGGCTCCTCCAATGAAGCTTAAAAGAAGGGTTTGGCCACAGCTTTCACAATCACTTCTCTATAAGCTTCCAAATTGAGTTTGTTGTGTCGTCTCTCTACTACTTGTGCTACGACTCTACTATGTCCAACTGCTGTAGTCAGACTGACATTGACATCGAGTTTCAATCTATAACTCAATCTGTGTTGGTAAAAACTTTGTTTTCATTAAGTTCTTATTATAATTGCAGAGGAAAGTGTAGAGTGTTACACTTATCCCATTTATGTATTCGATCTCTTTGCCTGAAGGTTCTTTGGGAGAGATTTTAGTGGATTGCCCAATCGATATGGTCCAAGGGATCAGGGGTCTTGGAGTAGTAGTCACAGGATTACGAACTAAGTAAAAATTAAACGTCTCTTTATTCCCTCCCCTCTCATTCGTTTTTGATCCTATAATTGATATTGGAGTGGGTCGCTCTGAATTGGAGCAACCACTATTCGAGTGCTACGACTCTACGCCTTGTTTTTTTATTTTCATTTTGTGCTTTTCGACCTGAGTCTAAATTAGTGTAATCACCTCTTCTAACAAGTCTTTCAATTTTCTACTAATTGCTTACAATTGGTGTTGTTAGTATATAATAAAAAAGTATTTATATAATAGTAGAATTTGTCTATGGTAGAATTAGTCTTTTAAATTTGTCTATATATATCTCTTTTTCATATGTAAACCCTAAGTTTTATTAATATAATTATCTAGCCGTCATTTATTTTCTTCTTTCTCTTGTCTCTCTCTCCTTCTCTTTGCATCAATTTCATATTATATTTATATTGTTTTCAGGTGTAACACCACTCGAGTTATTTTTTTCTATTTTATTCATTTTCTTGCACACTACTAATCCAAGACCTAGTCTTGCGACATTGCTTTTCTCCTTTTTTTATTTTTTGCATTATCCTTTCAACTAAATGACCCAAAATGAAGGATACAACACTGCTAGCCCCCACTTTTCAATGAAGATGACTTCCCTTACTGGAAGAAAAGAATGGAGGTTTATCTAAAGACCAATATTGAACAATGGTTCAACGTTCGACGAAGGTACACGACTCTGACTGACGAATCTAGTGAGATCTCGAATCTAGAAAAATAGAACCCAAAGATGAAGAAGAAAGTCCAAGTTGACTCAAAGGCACTGAACACACTCTAATGTGGGCTGACAAAGGAGGAACTCAACCGACTTGGATTGTATGACAATTCGAAGGACCTTTGGGACAAACTGATTGAACTACACTAAGGCACAAAAGATTCCAAGGTATATAAACGTGATTTGTTATTCAATAATTTATTTAACATAAAAATGCAGGACAAAGAAACCATAAGTCAATTGCACATGAGGATCAAGGACATCATCAATGAACTTCACCTTATCGACCACCAGCTGAAAAACAAGGATATAATTAAGGTATGCTCTAAACTCGTTTCCGCGAAATGCACTGTGGACATCTATTATAGATGCTTATCAAGTTTCAAGAAATCTTTCTAAATTAAAATTAGATGATCTTTTCTATGAATTAAAACTGCATGAACAGATTAATGCAAAACAAGTCGAGAAAGGTATAATTTTTCATACAGGTTCTTCCAAGGAGGTGAAGATGAGAGCTCGAACTAAACCCAAGTCTGAAGATGAATCTGACTCAGAATCAAATGAGGAGGAACAACTAGTGAATATGGTAAGAAAAATGTTCACTAGAAGAAAGAAGAATTTTACCAAGAAGAACTTACAAAAGATGATTAAGTAAGCATCCAACAACTAGAAGGCAAACATCACTTGTTACGGATGCAAGTCACTTTAAGCACGAATGCCCTAACCTAAAAGAAGATAAGTCCAAGAAGATAAAAAGAAAGAAGACACTTAAAGCTACCTAGGATGAGCAGGCAAATTACCTTGCATTGCTGGCAACTGGACCCAAGTCTAAAATTGAATCAGACCAAGAAGAAGACTTCAAGTATGAGTCAATCCATGAATCCGTATTCGGTTTAGACGGTTCCCATGAGGTAAATTTTAATTTAAATGCAAAGTTTTTAAAATCATTGCATGTTTAAATGATAAATTAACAAACTCTTAAAATCAAGTTAAATTGCTCCTCAAAGAAAATCAAAATCATAATGAACAAGTTAACCTGAACTCTTCAACTGAAAATGTTCAATATGAAAACTCAACTCAAGTTGCAAAACTTGAGAAAGAAAACTGAAAACGTTCAATATGAAAACTCAACTCAAGTTGCTAAACTTGAGAAAGAAAATTTTATCTTGAAATATGAAGTTGAGAAATTTAAAGGACATTTAGAAAAGTTCATCACAAGATCCAAGTACCTAGATATGATACTTGGATCACAAAGAGATATTTACAACAAATTCAGACTCGGATACAAATCCAACTCAACCAATAAGTCTTTTATATCACTTGTCAGTCAAAATAAAGATAAACCAAAACATGAGTTCTGAAAACTTACCTAAACAAGCAAGTAGGATAAATAAATACTGTGTACCTAAAAGTGAAATTCATTACATTAACTCAAATCAAAGAGTCTATGATTCAGAGGGGATACTAAATTAGTTGGAACCTCAGAAACATAACCTACCCATTTGGATAACTAGGGCTAGAGAAATCAAGGATAATTCTAACTTGTTAGGACCAAAATCTAGTATTAAGTCCCTTGGATAAGATTGGTTGGGAAGCTTCGTTTTAGTCACGTGGTTACTTTGAAGGACATCCAAGTGACTCATCACAACCAGAAGCTTATCCAATAAAGCTTGCTTAGTGAACCCAAAATTACACTTAATCTAATACAAGTTAAGACAACACCTAAAAACTGACTTAATTAACTCATCTCACAAAAACTGTATGATTACCTTGGTTGAAAAATTAGATTTGGTTAGATGAATAAATAAATTAAAAACTCCAATTAAACTTAAATTAAAACTTAAAGTTAATTAAATTAAACATAAACTCAATTAAACTTAACTTAAATAGACTTAAATTAAACATAATGTTAAACTTAAATTAAACTTAATTAAAACTTAAATTAAACTTAAGTATGAACCTTAATAATTAAAACTAAGCCCTCGGGGCTATGGTGCAGTAGTAGGGCAACTAGTCGCTATCTCAGGCATCCGCGGTTCGATCCCCAGCTATGACGTATTTGTAAGAATTTTTCCTCCAAATGGGGCGCGAACCATGAGACGCTGGGCTTCTAGACCGCCCACCGCGAGCGCTTCCCGATTTACCCTGGCGGCCGATGGGAAATTTCCATGGAGCCGGGCCAGTCGCCTGAGGTTAGAAAAACCTCGTTAATCATTTTTTTTAATAATTAAAACTAAAGTCTAATTATACTTAATTAATAAACATAAACTCAATTAGTTAATAAATCTTAATTTAATTAATCTAATATTTAATTAATAAATCTTAATTTAATTGATCCTAATTTAATTAATCAAGTTAATTAATATGAAATTTTTAATTAATAAATTTTAATAATCCTAATTTATTTAATCAATTTAATTAATCAAAATTCACTAATTAATCCATCTTAATTTAAATTAATTAATCAACTAATTAATATAAAATTAACAATTAATTAATCAATCTTATTTCAAATCAATCAATCATCTTAATCCAATTAATAATTAATAGTAAATCTTAAAGTAATTAATGTTTAACTTAACATACTTAATCCGAATTATTCCATTCAAATTAATCTAACTGAAATTAATTCAAAATTCATATCAATGAATAATTGAATTAATTAAGTAAGAATATGTTAGTAGGAGCCCTAGAGCCAATTATGTGATGATTGACTATGGACATTTTATATCATATTCTATCATTATTAAAGGCATGGTTATTATACTTACTTTGTATTTGTGTCAAATAACTAAGTATAATAATATCCTTGTGTAGTAGGTTCTTATCTGCATTATATCGATTGGTTGAATCGATAGTGAGATAATGTAGAGAACAATACACTATATTATTCTAGTCAAGTATTAATATTTAGGGACAATATTAATGCATGGAGACTAGCATGTAGGTCAATTGATGACTTGAGCTCATAAGTCATGGATATGTGATATCAAATTAACACATGGGTATACATTAGAGAATGTGTACTGAATTGACCTGCCATGAGAAAGTTTCATAGATTGTCATATGAGTGTCATAAACTTTCTCATGTGACTATTAGTATGAATAGTCCTTAGACCTGAAGTCACTACGGTTCCCTATATAAGGAGTTATATACTTTGATATCGTCAAACGTCACGCGTAACAGGGTGGACTATAAAGGCGATCACTGGTTATATAAGGAATTATGCGGAGGGATGTGAGTGATGTAGATGGGATCTATCCATTCCATATGACTGGAGTGATATATGTGGGCCCCTTGATCGAATAGGACTACTGAAACGCATGGTCATGCTCAAATGAGTCAATATGAGATATTGAGCTCATTTGTTTGAGTGAGTCTACTCGGAGATCAAGAAACACATAGATTGATTGAGGATGACACGGTCTATGCCTCATTGGTCAATCTAGATAGCAAGGGTAGAAGGACAAGGTCATACATTATCATAATCACGGAGGTTTAGTCGGATCTCAACTTTTCTTGTTACTTGGGTAGCAATGATGCATTGCTAGATGACGCTCATTGCTTATGTGTCTAAAGGGTTTAGGCGCATTGCCAACGTCACGAGAGCCTATTGGGTCACACACTAAGGACATGATGCTTCGGGAAATCTGAGTGGGAGCCCGAGTTAGGAACTCGGGAAGTCCGAGCCCGAGTTAGGAACTCGGGAAGTTCGAGCCTGAGTGGGGAACTCGGGAAGTCCTAGCCCGAGTTGGGAACTCGGGAAGCCAGATCGGGAGATCCACTCGACAGACTGGGTCGGCACTTGGAAGACTAAGCTGGGAGCTCGGCAGACTGGGTCGGCACTCGGCAGACTGAGTCGGGAGCTCGGCACTCGGCAGACTTGGTCGGGAGACCGGTCGGAAGCCTGAGAGGCTCGGTCGGGATTAAAGGGAAATTCATTAAAGTGTTTAATGAAGAGAAAAGAAAAGATTTTTTTCTTGCATGGGAAATGATAAAGGCCCACATGAAAAGATGTGTTATTTATTGGTATTAATGAAGGAAGCCAAAGAGACACAAATCTCTTCATATTCATGGGATGAGTATAAAAGACTTGTGACTTTGGATCAGACCTTCTTCTCTTCTCCTTCTTCCCTTTCTTCTTCCCTCCCTCATCTTCCTCTTTTAGCCAAAACCCTACTGTAGGGTTTTTGGTGTTCTACGAGCTATCTTAAGTTGCTAGCACAACTAAGGTAGTTCTCTCGAAGTTGAGAGATTGTGTCCGTGTGGATACGAATAGAGGCACGGACACTTGAACGTGCAAGAGATCCGGCGCGCCTTGGACGAGCGGGATAAGCAAAGGGCACGCTCCAAAGGTATATCTTCTTTAGAAGTAGATGTAAATCAACTTCGTATGAGTTTTTTTTTCTTTCGCATGGATCGCTCGTGGGTTTTTGTTTCCGCTGCGTTTTTATGATTTTGTGCCGGGAGAACCCAACAGAATCTTCGAGATAACACTAACTTGAATAAATCTGATTTAATCCAATAGTAATTAAGAGTCAAAATTCTATCTTTACCAAATCAATAAATTAAAGCATCTCTTACGACTCATAAAATTATCATGATTGAAAATCTAAATATGAATGAGATGATACGTTAATTAATTGAAAATATTTTGATCGAGTATTATTATGTTTGCCCGAATATTAGGATATTTTACTCAAAGTTAAATACTTGACAAAAAGAGAATGATAGGTTAAGGAGGTAATTCTATTGACCGATTTATATTTTTGAAAAAGGATCTAAATCAAATTTTTTAGAAAATATATTTGAAAATCTTAATCTTAAAACATATTTTTTAAAAATGTTATTTTAAATTTCTTTTTAATAGTCAGTATTTTTAGAAAATGATTTTTTTTAAAAAAGTTATTAAAATAGAATTATTTTTAAAAAACAAATAATCATTTTGAAAAATAGTTTTGAAAATACTCTTTTCAAAATATGTTTGTTTTTCCCCTCAAAATATTTCTTTGAAACAAAATAGAATTTTACTTACCATATTTTTGAAAAATATCATGAAAACTCTTGTGAAAAAATTACTTTTGAAAATGTTTACGATCTTGAAAATATTTTTTGAAATACATTTTCATAAAAATATTTTTCACTCTTATCTTTGGAAATACATTATTAAGTCAAAAACATACATTATTTATTTCCATTATTACTTTGAAAATTATGAACAATAGTTTTTTTGTGTGTTAAAAGGGGAGAAATAAGAGTTAAAAGTAAAATTTTTTAAAAAATTGTTTTATCAAGGTTGTTAAATTTACAAGGAGAGTTTACTTTGAGGGAGATATTTGTTAGTGTCGGAAGTACCAGATCGAATTTGATTTTGATAATGGTAAAGAGTTCAAAGTTAAGTATGCTTTTGGAACTAATATATTTTACTAAGTGTGCAGGAAAGTCCTAGTTTACCTAGGCACGAAGTCATGACCTGCAAGGTTGAGCGTGAAGTCCTGGTCGAGTACTGGGCACGAAGCCCTAGCCGAAGGTTGGGCACCGAAGACCTGGTTGAGGACTAGTCATGAAGATCTGACCGAGGGTTGGGCACGAATTCAAAGACCTAGTTCGGAGGACTGGGCACGAAGACCTAACCGAGGGTCGAGCACTAAAGACCTAATCCGGAAGATCGGACAGGAGTCTTAGCCGAGCGAGGATAATAGACAGAAGTATGGATGGGTCGGGTATGAACATCTCGAGATCTAGAATCTTCCGAAGCCGAGCAAAAGTCTAATCGGAGGTGCCGGTTGGCAACAGGTAACTATTCCAGAGTCTAGTAGGTGAGAACGTGTTCCCTGGAAGAGGGAACAGTAGACGTCGGTCCGACCTAAGATTTTAGTAGAAATCCAAAGTCGGGATCGGATAGCACTAGCTATCGTACATGCACTTATTTTATATATTATTTGAATTTGGGCTAACCCTGTGTTGTAGCTGAAGTACTTGAGGATTGGCGGCATTTGGGGCACCCAAGAGGACTCAGGCGCCCGAGAACACATGCGCCCGAGAGGTTTAGAGTGCCCCTATGCGAGTGGCTCAGCCTCGGCAAGGTTGAGTTGGCGCACTTTAGTTGGAGTCGCCACATCAGCAAAACAGGCACTCAAGAGACTCTCAGTCGCCCGAGATGGATAAAGTTTGACCAGGGAGCGAATTGGGATGCGGTTGGATCGCAGCGTTGAGGGCGCCCCTATAGGAACTCGAGCGCCCGTATGCCCCTTTATAAGGGGTTTCGACCACAAACTCTCAATATTAATTTTCTACAGCTTTTGTGTTCAAGTGTGCTACTCTAAAGCAATCCAGAAACACTGAAATGTTGCTCCGACAACAACGCTTAACTTCCTTCTCTTACTTAGAGTTATCGGTATAATTTGTTATTTTTTTGTACTTAACAATGCATATTTGTAACATCTTTTGTGACTTAGAGAATTGTCCAACGTAAATAGTCAAGGATTGTGAGCCTTGGAGTAAGAGCCATCATAGACTCCGAACCAAGTAAAAACAAACGTATTAACGATTGTTCAGCTTGTACTTGTTCTTTCCGCTGCGTATACTCTTACTTAAATCCGAGAAATTTTTGAAACGTGATATTCACCGCCCCTCTATCGCTCTCTATGATCCCACAATTGATATCAGAGCAGGGTTTGTTCAGATTCAGTGAAACCACCATTTGAATCATTTTTTGGATTTTATCCTTTTCGAATTAATCAGAAACAGTACTCTTGCCTATTTTTGATATTTTTTCCGTTCGCAAGTTTTTCGTTTCTCGAAGTTGGTGCAACACCACTCGAGATTTCTTTTACTTACATTTATTCCCACATTGCTAATCCAAGACCAAGTGTTGGCACGAGTTTCCTTGTTTTTATCCTGCAGTGAATTTTACTTTACTCTCTTAATGGCCCAACAAGAAGGCTACAATACCGCCCACCCTCCTCTCTTCTATGGAGAGGACATCAGATACTGGAAGAGCCGCATGGAAGTCCACCTGAAAACTCAGGTGGACATGTGGATCATCATCCAAGCTGACCTCAAGATTCCAAGAAATGCACAAGGCGAGCTTTAGGGATACATTAAATGAGACGCAGCCCTAAAAAAGAAGATAGAAGCTGACGCCAAGGTGACCCAAACTCTTCAGTGTGGCCTCACCAAAGAGGAACTCAACCGTGTTGGCCCCTTCAACAACGCAAAAGATCTATGGAACAAATTGATCGAACTTCATGAAAGAACCCCCGACACAAAGATTAGCAAGTGCGACTTGCTACTAAACAAGCTATACAACATAACGATACAAGAAGGTGAGACTGTTGCACAAGTATATGCTCGAAGCCAGGAGCTGATGAATGAGCTTCATGCAATCGACCACAAGGTAGAAAACCATGATCTAGTAAGGAACACAGTTCAACATTTTTCAAGATAAGAATAATTTTTTAAAGTATCGTTTCAAAGTTAGAAATATTTGCAAGTTAAAATTCAATTTCAAAGTATTTTAAGAAAACTTGCAAAGCTCCCCCTTGATAAGTTAAGTTTTAAAAATGATGCTCCCCCTTGCTATGTAACTCTCCCCTTGAAGTCAATTGAAAGGTTTTTGAAAACAAGTAAACTTTGAAAAACTCTAAGTAGAATATTAAGAAAATTTAAACTTTTCCTTTCTCTCCTCCTTTGAAAATAGAATTTTGAAAAGCAAAGTACTTTGAAAAATTCTTTTGCTACTTCAAAAGAAAAAAATCCTTTTAACATTTTCTTTCTCTCTCCCTTTGACATATATGAAAAAACATTTTGGTTAAGGGAAAAAGACTTTTTAGAAAAAGAATTCAGGTATCAGAGCCTGTAATAATTTTTAAAATGTAAGTAAATTACATTAAATTTTAAAAAATTAATGCTAACAAATATTTTGAAAATAATTTTAAGTAAGGCAAGTCAATTATACAAAAAAAATGATAAGTAAATTTGAAAAATATTTGAGTGATGCAAATAATGCTACGTAAATTTTGAAAGAATGATGCTAAGTAAATTTTGAAAATTATTTTAAGTGAGGAAGATAAATAGTCTAAGTAAATTTTGAAAGAAAATTTTAAGTTAAGCAACTAAATGATACTAAGTAAAAATTGAACAACTATTTAAGTTAAGTAAATAATTAATGAAAAAAATAGGAATAAACTAAGCAAAAATTTTAGAACCAATTTAATTCACCCATTTAAGTCCAAGCATGATTTGAGTTCAAGTATAGAAAAGTAAACAAGCAATAATTTTGAAAAAATAATTTGAATAACAAGACAAAAAATTCAATCCTCGAGCCCTGTCTAACCTCATTTGTTACTTACCAACTGTTATAAAATAATGACTTTCACTTGGGTTAGTCAAGTTAAGTAGTCTGATCAAGTTAGATTTTCTAAGCTTGATTACTTAACTTGATTGATATTCAACTATATTTATTGACCCAACTACTGTTGATGCACTAACTTAATGTATCTTAAGTTAAGGCATTGGCCTAAGCATCTCAACCCAGTCTAATTTATCAAGAAAAGTATTCCTAATGTGCTTGTGAGATATTGACTTCTAAATCTATAAAAGCATGCAATCTAGGGGTTAAACCTAAGCTAAGTCTATAATGAAGAAATCCCTAGTTTTGAGGGGGGTAAGTTTTTTGAAAACTAAGTCAAAAAAATAAAGTAAAACATTTATAGAACTTAGAAAGAAAAAAAATGAAAATAGTTGATAAAACATGAGTTTTTGAAAAGCAGTAACAGAAAATGATTTTGAAAATTAGTTTTTAAAAAGATGATTTTAACGAAGAATAATTAAGCAAACATCAAATAAAAAACTATTCTACTAAGAACATTAAACAATAAAGATAGGTCAATATAGAAGTCAACTAGAATCAATCACGTCAATCAAAAAGAAGAGTCAACAGTTAGTCAATCCCAAATCCAACCAAAGACAAATATAGATCAAGTCTATAAAGAAGACGAACCCGGGTGCCATGAGTGAAACATAGCCATAAGCTCTGTGTGCTGGGCCTAGTCTACCCTCTCTCGGGCCTAGTCTGCCTCTAGTCACTCCATGTGTCGAGCCTCCACCTGCTCCCACAAATTGTGAATCTCCAGCTCAAGCAAGGTGACTCGCTCATTTGTGGTCAGAGGAGGTGGAGGTGGCGGTGTCTGTTGTTAGGATGTATATTATAAGCCTAGCTTTTGTATGAACATCTATTTTGGAATAAGAATCACAATGGTCATGTGTTTGCATTTGATATTTGTTATTTGTATGCAAATTGTCTATTACTTTACATTGTAGATAACATGATGTGTAGTGCCACACAGAAGATCATGTTATCAGTTCCTTGTAAAGTATGTGTAGTGGCTCACAACCAAGATGGATTTGGACAAACCATTAGAATGGTTGTAGTGTAATTTGGTATTAGTCTATCTTGACTATATAATTATACTAGTGCACTTTGTGTGTATTGAGCAGGACCGTTTTGAGGTGATTCGATTTATACTGATTATATAATCGAATCAGACCTCGGTTATTATGGATGTACATACTGTTAATTCCAATATAATAGGGTCAATATTTATTTTTTTAATTTATCAATGGGCGAATTTATTCGTTAAATCAATAGGCTCAGTAAATTAGGAAATAATATTATTTATATGGTGTGTCATTGATTATAGAAGGAAATGTGTCCTAATTTATTTAGGATGATGATGTCCCCTCGAGGAGCTCATAAAATTATCATGTAAATCCTGTAGGTGGACTTGGTCCAACATGATAATAAGGTTGAGTGATACTACTCTTGGAGTTAGATATTAATTAATTAAATTATCAATAATTTAATTAATTAATGGGCATACGATATCTTAAACACGGGGAGATAATGTACACATAATAAAAAGGAGCTCATATTTAATTATGAGGTTGGTGCAGTAGTTCAATAATAACTCATTAGTGGAGCAGGTTATTATTAATTGGTCGGGTTGAGGATCCGTTAGTAGACCAAAACCAACTCCTCCTCATGGTCCCTATTGTAGCCTATAAATACCTCATAAAGTCATGAAACCAAGACCCATAACTTAACCCTAAGGCTTCTTTCCTCCCTCCCTCTCTCCCTCTCGCTCTCCTAGGGTTGCGACGCCGCAAGCCATCAAAGGGGTGGCCGGCGGCAACAAGAAGGCTAAGGAAGAAGGGAGAGCTAGCTTTTCTTCCTCTTCTCTTCTCTTCTTCTCTCCTTTAGGGTCGGCGCAAGCAAAGGAGGAGCTCTTCTTGCTTCTTTGGGCGTGCGACAAAGAAAAGGAAGAAGAGGGAGTGGCCGGCGGCAACAAGAAGGAAGGAAAGCTTCTTTTGGTCGGCGCAAGCAAGAGGAAGAAGAAGGAGGGTCTTGGTAGCTTTGTTTCTTGGAAGATTGTCACCAACACGACGTCCAAGAAGATGATAGGAATACGATAGAAGATCAAGAGGTAAAACAAGAGGTATAAATCTTGTTTTCATGCTATGCTTTAATTGTTTTCTTATTTTACTTGGACCCCGAATTAAACACAAGAACCAGCGATCCAAAACTCATCTTCTTTTCTGCTGCTAAACGATAAAGGAGTTTGATTGCTTGAACAACAAGTTTGTTCAAGCGATCACTCAATTGAAAAGCATGAAGATGAAAAATGTCATTCGGGAAGTTCTTTCCCTATCCTTGTGCGGATTAATTCTAATCAATAGAATTAATTTGTAGAAACAAGGCTGGAATCCTGACAACCAATAATAGGTATCAGAGCCAAAGGTTTCTAGTTTTATGTGTTTTGGATTCTGTTACATTCATGCTTTTCATGTAGGGATCTCAAGGCAAAAATATTCAAAAATCACAGAGGAAATAAGAGATCCCACAAGCGATCCATGCGAAAGAAAACTCATAGAAAAGTTAATCTACAAATTCCTATCGTATAGGTATACCTTTGGCGTGTGCCCTTCGCTTATCCCACTTGTCCGAGGTATGCCGGATCTCTTGCACGTTCAAGTGTCCGTGCCCCTATGCGTATCCACACGAACACGTTCTCTCAAGCTTCGGAGAAGAATCACCTTTGTGGTGCTAGCCACAAGAAGAGATTCACAAAGCAAGAAGGAGAGGGAGAAGAGGGATTTGGATAAGAGAAGGAAGGGAAGGACGAATGACAAGTTCCTCATCCAAATGATAAGAAAAACTCTTTAATACTCATCTCATGAATATGAAGAGTTTTTATCCCTTTAGCTTCCCTCCGTTAATGCTAATAAAAACTTACTTAGAGCACATTTTTTTATGTGACTCTTCAACTTCTCTTCATCCAATGAAGAGAAACTTTTCATCTTCTTCTATTATTAATTTATTAAACATTTTAATAAATTAATATCTCATGTAAATGTGGTTGAGTCTAATCTAAATGAGTCAAACTCAAATTAGATCTCAATCTCATAATCCAATTGGATTCACTTGAGTCTAACTCAATTAATCCAATTCGGATCAAATCTTAGTCAAACTAAGATTAATTAATCTCCGAAGCATCGTGTCCTTAGTGTGTGACCCAATAGGTTCTCGTAACGTTGGCAATGTGTCTAAACAGCTTTAAACACATAAGCAATGAGTGGCATCTAGCAATGCATCATTGCTACCCAAGTGACAAGAAAATCGAGATCCGACTTAACCTCTGTGACTATGATAATATATGACCTTGTCCTTCCATCCTCGATATCTAGATTAACCAATGAGGCATAGACCGTGTCATCCTCGATCAATCTTTGTGTTTCTTGATCCCCGAGTAGACTCACTCAAACAAATGAGCTCAATATCTCATATTGACTCATTTGAGCATGGCCATGCATTTTAGTAGTCTTACTCGATCAAGGGACCTACAGATATGACTCCCGTCATATGGAGGGATAGAACACATCTACATCACTCACATCCGTCATCATAATTCATTACATACCCAGTGATCGCCTTTATAGTCCACCATGTTACGGGTGACGTTTGACGATACCAAAGTACATAACTGTTGGTAGTTGCTTAGCGAGTTTCTTAAGCGAATACTTAGTTGATCCAAGAAACCTCTCCACGCCTATGGATTAAAATGTTAACCCGAATGAAGAGCCGTTTCCCATCAACCATCTCGTGCTATATCGAGCGATCCAAATCACAACTCGGCCAATTACCAAAATCGGCTTTGTGATTTGCTTGACCGTTCGACCGCAGAAAAGGCATCGAGTTGATCGCCGACTTTTGTGTTTATGGTCGGGGTCCAGTTAAGAATTCATTTAATATATTTTGCAAGCAAAACATGAAATTCTTACACATAAAATGACGAGACATATCCACACAACACATGCACAACATAAGGATATACAAAGGAGCTTATGGAAAGTTATACCTCTCCGATCACCTCGCGGTCTTCTACCTTATGACCTTCCCTTCGTGGACGTCGTGTGGAAGATGATCTACCACGATCTGTGATCACCAAAAACTCCCACTAAACCGCTTCTTCAATCCGGCCGCAAACCCTAAACCCTAGGGTTTGCGCCGCCGGCGCCTCCTCCCCTTTCTTTGCGCCGCCATCGGCTAGAGCTGGCTCCAAGCCCTCCGAGTCAACGGTGCACCTTCAGAGGAAGATGAAGAAGAAGAAGAAGACAAAGGACAGCCCTCTTCTCAGCCACAAAACACCTCAATACCCCTTCTTCTTCCTTCTTGCGCCGCCGCCGCAAGACACCCTTACGCCGCCTTCTTCACCTAGCCGGTTCCTCCTCAGCCTTTCCCAAGCCTCAAACAAGGTAGAAGAGATTCCTACCTTGATCCATTGAGTCTTGGTAGAAGCTTGGTTGAGGAGGAATCAAGGAAACCGAAGGGGAATCCCTTCTCCTAGTCAGCGCCGAGAGAAGAAGAGAGAAGGAGAGGGGGAGGGTTTTTCCTAGGCTCTTAGGTTTGATCAATTGGTTTGGTTTCTTGATCTCATAGGGTATATATAGGGCTAAGGCAGAGACCAAGAGGAGGAGTTGGTTCTTGGCCCGCTAATGGATCCAAACCTGATCCATTAATTAGGATCCATTCCACTAAAGGATCCTAATTGAACTCACCTCACCAACTCCCATATTTTCATATGGGCTCCACATATTACGAGTCATCCATCCCCCCGTGTTTGAGATCGTGCATGGTCGTTAATTAATTAAATTACTGACAATTTAACTTAATTAACTTCTGGATCCTTGATTAGTACCACTCAATCTTTTTCAGCGTGCCGGATCAAATCCACCTGCAGGGTTTGGCACGGTGAACCTTTTGAGCTCATCAAGGGGGCATCATTATCCTGACTCTCCAGGACACGGATTTCGTCAATAATTATCAGCACATCATATTACTAATATTATTTCCCAACTTATCGGGTCTGTTGATCTAGCAGAATAGATCTCGCCCTTTGATAAATGTAAGAAATAATAAATAATAATATATGCTCAATATTATTTCGGAATTAAGGGATCGTCCTCCATAATAACAACTGAGGTCCTATCCAATTTATTTAGTCAGTACAAAATTGGATAACCTCGGGTTTGGTCCTACTCAATGCACTCATAGCACACTAGTGTAGTCCTATGGTCAAGACCAACAGCACCTGACTACACTACAACCTTCCCGATGGTTTATTCATTTCCATTTAGGTTGTGAGCCTCTATTTATGCTAAGTAAGGCACTGATAATATGATCTTCCGTGTGACACCACACACCATGTTATCTACAATGCTAAGTAATGGGACTTCGTGTATGTACTATTATAAGCAAACACCTAGTGTAGTGTGATTCTCTTTTCATAAAAGATGTTCATATAAGAAAAGTCATGTCTTTTAGTATACACATCCAACAATCTCTCACTTATACTTAAAGACATTGTTGTTCTCCTACTGCCATACATCTGACTCTCATTCCCTCCACATGCCTGTCAAAAGCTCTAGATGGAAGAGCTTTCGTGAAGGGGCCTGCCAGGTTGTCCTCCGATGCAATCTTGGCGACAACTACTTCTCCTCGCTTTACGATTTCTCGTATCAGGTGGTACTTGCGCTCTATGTGTTTACTCGCTTTATGGGCTCGTGGTTCCTTCAAGTTTGCAACTGCACCGTTGTTATCACAAAAGATTGTGACTGTTCTGGGCAAACCAGAATCACATCCAAGTCCATCATGAAGTTTCTGAGCCATACAGCTTCCTTGGCTGCCTCTGAGACTGCCACATACTCAGCTTCCATGGTGGAGTCTGCCACGCACTTCTGCGTGACACTCCTCTAGATAATGGCTCCACCTCCTAAAGTAAATACAAAACCTGAGGTAGACTTACGTTTGTCCCTATCTAACTGGAAATCTGAGTTCGTATAACCCATAGGGATTAATTGGTTTGCCCGGTAAACCAGTATATAATCCCTAGTCCATCTCAGGTATTTCAATATATGCTTTACCGTTGTCCAATGTCCCTGTCCAGGGTTACTCTGATATCTGCTAACCATGCCCACGGTAAAACAGATATCAGGTCTCGTGCATAACATAGCATACATAAGGCTTCCGACGCTGAAGCATAAGGAATAGCCTTCATCTCCTCCATCTCCTCTGATGTCTTCGGACACATCTCTTTGGAGAGAGGGACTCCATGTCTGTAGGGCAAAAATCCTTTCTTGGAGTTTTCCATGCTATAACGAGACAAGACTATGTCAACATATGAAGATTTGGATAGGCACAACATCCTTTTCTGGCGATCCCTTATAACCTTGATCCCAAGGATGTGTGCTGATTCTCCTAAGTCCTTCATATCAAACTGCTTTGATAGCCAGACCCTTACGTTTGATAACACTTTGACCTTGTTGCCAATTAACAAAATGTCATCTACGTAAAGTATAAGAAACACCACGACGTTTCCATCACATCTCTTATACACACACGACTCATCCAGACTTTGAGTAAACCCATATGATTGGATTACTTCGTCAAAACGGATGCTCTAAGATCTTGAGGCTTGCTTCAACCCATAGATAGATCGATTAAGGTTACATACTAGACGCTCTTTGCCTTTGGTAATGAAACCTTCTGGTTGCTGCATGTAGATGGTCTCGTCAAGACTCCCGTTAAGGAAGGTCATCTTGACATCCATCTGCTAGACCTCATAATCCATATGAGCTGCTATAGATAAGAGAATCTGGATCGACTTAAGCATAGCTACTGGCGAAAAGGTTTCCTCATAATCGATACCCTCTTTCTGAGTGTACCCTTTCGCAACAAGTCTTGCCTTGAAGGTCTCAACCTTCCCGTCTAATCCTCTCTTTATTTTGTAGATCCACTTGCATCCAATGACTTTTATACCATTGGGTGGTTCTACTAGCTCCCTGACATGGTTAGAATCCATTGATTCTATCTCGGATTTCATTGCCCTTTGCCAAGCATCTGCATCTTTGTCTTGGAGGGCCTCATCATAGGTCTAGGGATCTAGTTCTTGTTTTCCTGGGATCAAGTCCGAAGACTCTCCCAAAAACATGTACCTTTCAGGCTGTCTCACAACACTCCCACTGCGACGAGGTACTACTGGTGTGTCCTGAGTGACACGTGGTGCAGTAACTTGTGGTGTGTCCTCTTGTACACTTGGTCCTGAAGTTGGAATATCCCCCCTTAACTCATCTAGCATCAGTCTACTCTTTGGTTTATGACTCATCATATAGTCCTCTTCCAAGAATCTGGCATTTGTGCTAACAATTACCTTCTGATCCTTAGGACTATAGAATAGACCACCCTTCGTTCCCTTCGGATATCCTACAAACAGACATACCTCCGTACGAGATTCCAACTTATCAGTTCTCCTTTCAGCACGTGTGCTGGGCTACCCCAAATCCGAACATGTCCTAGACTGGGCTTGCACCCAGTCCACAGTTCTGTGGGAGTATGAGGTACTGACTTAGATGGAACCAAGTTCACTATGTACGCTGCTGTTTTTAGCGCATATCCCCAGAATGAATCAGGTAAGTCCGAATAGCTCATCATTGACCTAACCATTTCCATAAGTGTCCTATTCCTTCTTTTTGCAACTCCGTTCTGTTGGGGTGTGTCGGGTGCAATCGGCTGGGACTGGATCCCAGCTTCTGACAAGTAGCTCCTAAACTCCCCAGAGAGGTACTCGCCACCACGATCAGATCGTAGTGTCTTGATACTTTTACCTCGACGTTTCTCCACATCAGCCTTGAATTCTTTGAACTTGTCAAAGCATTCAGACTTGCGACGTATCAGGTAAATGTACCCATACCTTGAATAATCGTCAATAAAAGTGACAAAATATTCAAAACCTCCTTTCGCCTGGATTGACATAGGGCCACGTACATCTGAATGAATCAGCTCTAACACTTCTTTGGCCCTGTACCCCTTAGCCTTAAAAGGTCTCTTGGTCATCTTCCCTTCCAAGCAGGACTCACAGGTTGGGAGATCCTCCACCACCAATGAACCTAAGGGCCCATCAGCTATCAACCTTTGAATCCTACTAAGGTTAATATGACCAAGCCTAAGGTGCCAAAGATATGTATGATTCATCTTAGAAGGCTCCTTTCTCTTATTTAAGTTAGACGATGAGCTATTTACTTCAGTAAGCATTGTGGGAGGTTTAGGTTCTAGAGTGTACAGATTGCCTACCAACGTACCCGAACAGATAATCTCCCTGTTTCTCTTAATAATAACTTTATTATCAAAAGTAACAGAATATCCATCCTTAAACAATTTAGAAACTGAAATTAAATTCTTTCTAAATAACGGTACATAAAGGCAATCTCTCAGAACTAACACTTTATTTCTCTCAAACGATAAATGAAAGACTCACACTGCTACTGCTGCTACCCTTGTAGCATTTCTCATGTAGACCATTATTTCTTCATTCACCAGCCGTCGGGTTTCCTGGAACCCCTGCAGAGTATTGCAGACATGGTCAGTGACTCCTGTATCTACACACCAGGTACCGGTAGATAGCACCGCTAAACATGTTTCAACGACTAGGGCTGAAAAAATACCTTTGTTTTTACGACGGGGACAGTCCGCCTTCCAGTGCCCTATTTCCTTGCATGTGAAGCACCTGCCCTTTGGCTTCTTCACACCAGTCCGGGGTCCTTGCGATGCACCTGCCTTCTTGAACCCTCCTCGTTGTTGGTGCAGACAACACCCAAGTCAAACCTGTGTTTTGATAATGGCAAAGGGTTCAAAAGGTTAAGATGTTATGTTTATCTCACATGCTACTTGAGTGTGCAGATTGAAGTCCTAGCAAAGGATTGCTAGGCACCTAGCGAAGGACTGCTAGGCACTGAAATCCTAAGTCCTGGCAACGGGCTGCTGGGCACCTAGCGAAGGGCTGCTAGGAGTCGAAGACCTAGCGAAGGACTGCTAGGCACCAGGCGAAGGACTGCTTGGTAACAAAGACCTGGCGAAGGACTGCTAGGCACCTGGCGAAGGACTGCTGGGAAAAAGTCCAACCGGAGGAGCCGGTTGGCAATAGGTAAATTCTCCTGAGAAGAGTAGGTGAGGACGCGTTCCCCGTCGAGGGAACAGTAGGCGTCGGTTCGACCTAGGGCTCCATTTTGGAGACCCAAAGTCAGAACCAAGACAGCTACGGCTGTAAGACTCACTAACATACTTGCTTTATCATGTTTGGTACTAACCCTGGATGCAGGACCGAAGGAAAGAGTTTCTGCAGCTCAGAACGCCTCAAAGGAGAGAGACAGCAGCTGGGTTGGGCGCCCGGGAGGTCCCGGGTGCCCCAGGTAAAAGCCAAACAAGAGTTGAGCAAGAATACTGTTCGGAAGCTCACTAGGCAGGGCACCCCCATGCTCCCGGGTGCCCCGGATGCCTCGGGCGCCCTGGGCTCAAGCCAACGAAGCGGATAGAGTTTAACTCAGCGAGAAGCCAGCGGACCGAGTCAACCCGGGCGCCCCCATCAAACTCAGCCCGATCCTGGAGGGATAATGGCTGACCGAGAGTTTGCCAGATCAAGTGACAGGTGGAGGGCGCCCCTAGAGTCCCGGGCGCCCCCAAGCTCACTATATAAGGAGCTCGACCCCCAAGGCTTCTGAACACATTCTTCCAACGCTACTACGCTCTTCGACTCAAGCGCTCTGCTCCGGAAACCTCCCATCTTGAGATTGAAGCGCCGACGATGACCCTCTGCTCCGAAGTACAATCAACACCGGGCGTCGGTAACGAAAGAGCTTAATTTCCAGTTTACTGTACTACAACTATAAAATTCCTCTGTAAGCATTTGCGCACATATAGAATTGCCCGCAGTAAACGGTCAACGACCGTGGGCCTTGGAGTAGGAGCCGACCGCGACTCCGAATCAAGTAAAATTGCTTGTGTTCGTGTTTGGTTTTCGTGTTAATTTTCCGCTGTGCATTCTCTATTCGAATCCGAAACGTTTTACGATATTCACCCCCCCCCTCTATCGTTCTTCTCGATCCAACAAGTGGTATCAGAGCGGGGAAGCTCAAATTTTGTGCAACCACCAATTTGAGAATTTTTCAGATTTTCTTCGAATTATTTTAATTTTTTCTTCGAAATTTTATCGTTAATCGAGACTGGTACAACACCACTCGATAATTATTTTTTTTTGTCCCACACTGCTAATCCAAGACCAAGTCTTGGGACATTTTTTCTTTTCTCTGTCTTTTTCAGTAAATACTTAATGGTCATGCAAGAAGGCTTCAGTACCGCAAGACCAACGCTCTGTTGGTGCAGGAAGCACCAGATCGAACCTTGTTTTGATATTGGCAAAGGATTCAAAGTTAAGGGTTGTTTGTTATCTAACAATGCTACTTGAGTGTACAGGAAAAGCCCTAGCGAAGGAATGCTAGGCACTGGCGAAGGACTGCCAGACTAGACAAAGTCCTAGCGAAGGAATGCTAGGCACTGGCGAAGGACTGCCAGACTAGACAAAGTCCTAGCGAAGGAATGCTAGGCACTGGCGAAGGACTGCCAGAATGGACAAAGCCCTAGCAAAGGAATGCTAGGCACTGGCGAAGGGCTGCCAGAAGTAAAGACCTAGCGAAGGGCTGCTAGGCACCAAGCGAAAGGTAGCTTGGTACCTCAAGACCTGGCGAAGGACTGCCGGGCAAAAGTCCAACTGGAGGATCCGGTTGGCACCAGGTAAAACTCTCCCGAGAGGAGTAGGTGAGGACGCGTTCCCCTTGAGGGAACATTAGGCGTCGGTTCGACCTAGGGCTCCATTTTGGAGACCAAAGTCAGAACCAAGACAGCTAAGGCTGTATAAAATAATAATATAATTGTTATTTGGACTAACCCTGGATGCAGGATCGAAGGACTGAGTATCTGCAGCTCAGAGAGCCTTGAAGGAGTGAGGCAGAAGCTGAGCAGGGCGCCCCGGACGACCAGGGCACCCCCAAGGTCAACCCAAGTATGTAACAACCTCAACGCGTTTTCGCCCCGCTTGTCGCGGGCGCCCCGCGTGTCACGGGCGCCCCCACTGCCAGCTGTCGAAGCGCATCCCTGCGAAGCCGAAGAGATGAGGCCTTTGACCGGTCAAGCCGGGCGCCCCGAGTCCTCCGGGCGCCCCGGTCAAACCGGATCCCGAGGATAATGGGATCAGACGGCGACCGAGCTACAGCCGGATCGGCTGCCACGTGGGGGGCGCCCCCGTCGACCAGGGCGCCCCTAGGCCCTATATAAAGGGCCCTCGACCTCCTTCTTCAAAGCATCAATTCTTCGGACACTTCCACGCTCTTCTGCTCTCGTGCTTTGCTCCAGATACTGCCCAACTCGAGCCGACGACGTCCCGCTGCCCCGAAATCTTCTATCTACTCCGGACGTCGGTAAAAGAAGAGCATAATTCTTATTATATAAAGTTTACTGCACTTATTCTGTATTCAATAATTGTAAACTGGTTTACGAACTTATAGAATTGCCCGCAGAAAACGGTCAACGACCGTGGGCCTTGGAGTAGGAGTCGACACAGGCTCCGAACCAAGTAAAACGACCGTGTTAGCATTGTTTTTGTGTCTTATTTCCGCTGCGCACTTACTCTTTTTAAATCCGAACGATTTGCGACATTCACCCCCCCCTCTCTCGCATTTCTCGATCCAACACGCTCTTCAGTGGAGAGGACTTCTCCTACTGGAAAAGTAGAATGGAGGTCCACCTGAAAACTCAGGTGGACATGTGGATAATAATCCAGTCTGGACTGGAAATACCAAAGAATGCTGACGGAGTACAACAATCTTACACTGATTGGGACGCTTCACTCAAAAAGAAAATTGAAGCTGATGCCAAAGCGAACCAAACGCTCCAATGTGGCCTAACTAAAGAGGAGCTGAACCGGGTGGGTCCATTCAACAGCGCTAAAGAACTCTGGGGTAAGCTGATTGAATTACACGAAGGAACCTCCGACACCCGAATCAGCAAGAGGGACCTTCTGCTGAACAAGCTATACACCATCAAGATGAACGACAGCGAATCTGCAGCTCAGCTCCACGCCAGAATTCAGGAGCTGATGAACGATCTACACACCATCGGTCACAAGGTAGAAAACCGTGACTTGATAAGGTACGCCCTTAACGCATTCCCAAGAAACACTTTGTGGGCATCTATGGTAGATGCGTACAAAGTTTCAAGGGATCTTTCTAAAATTAAGTTAGATGAACTATTTTCTGAATTAGAATTGCATGAGCAGACTAACTACAATCTGGCCGAGAAAGGCATCGCTTTTGTTGCAGGTAAAGCTGGAAAGACAACCAAGAAGAAGCCTCAACCTGCACCTGAGTCTGATTCAGACTCAGACTCAGAAGACAACGAGGGAAATCGACCAAAGCTGGTTCGGCTAGCCCGGGACTATTACAAAGAACTAAAGAACCAGACCAACAGAAGGAAAGCCAGCCGAAGAAAGGAAGAACCAGCTGAACCCTCAAATGAAAAGAACAAACCAAACGTGACCTGTTACGAGTGCAAGAAGAAAGGTCACTACAAGACTGAATGCCCCAATCTAAAGGAAAAAAAGAAGACGAGAAAGAAGAAGGCACTTCAGGCAACGTGGGACGAGTCCCCCTCCGAAGAAGAAGAAGAGGTCCAACAGTCGAACCTGCTCGCACTAACCGCCTCAGAAGAAATCGAGACCAAGTCAAAATCGGAGCTGGACGACGGCAAACTTACATTTTCAGAGGATGGAGAAATAACTGTAAGTGGTTTTTCTAGAAATCAGTTAAATGAATTAATTGCGTATCTTTCTCGAGACTTGGCGAAAGCTAAACACCGAGTCAAATCTCTCCGACAGGAAGTAAAACTCCTGAAAGAGGGAGCTGACACTAGATCCTTAACTGAGAAGGTTCAAGAAGGAACCTCTACTCAAGTTGAAAAACTTGAGAAAGAGAACTCCTCCTTGAAAACTCAAGTCAAGGACCTTAGATCAACCTTAGAACGGTTCACTTCTGGTTCCAAGGGTCTTGACATGATTCTTGGAAAACAGAAGTCGGTTCTAAATCAATCCGGATTAGGTTATAGAACCAAGTCTAGACAAAGATCATACTATGCTGTACTGAACCAGTCCAGACCTAAAATTCAGGCATGGGTACCCAAACTGTGCCTGAACAAACAAACTGGATCAAATCAGTATTGGATCCCCAAGGACAAGATTCACATCTTGCCAAACCATTATCGTGGCTTTAGTCCAGGGGGAGCCAAATTAAAAATAATATTTATAGTTAGATAAATTTCAATTCTTGTTTTCAAATTGCATGATTGCTTATTTATTTAATTTCTACAATTTACCATGCTTAGACTTAGGGCTGGTTAGTTTAAGGACTGAACCAACTTAACTGAAATTTGAACAACATAGTATTGGGTGGCGGTGAGATGATAGTACGTTAGGGAAGCCAATTCTAATAAGGTCAAGTATACTCTACTTGGTCTCTTTAGACTGGTGAAACTAGCCGAAGCTACCGATCCAAGACTCAAACTAGTTAGACCAGAATTTTTTAAAAAATAATTTTGAAAATGAAATTTCATTAAAAGGCTTTGTCAAGGAAAGGGTTGATGATCCAATAAGGCTACGACCAAAGAAAGCTTAGTGCCTCGCCAAGACCTGGAAGCCAATTTTTGAAATTCAAATTCAAATTATTCTTTGTCAAATTCGAATCTAACACAAATTTTCAGTTAATTGTAGATTCAAATATTTTTTAAAAATAAACTCAGAATCAACTGTTTTCAAAATTAATTTAAGTTTTTCAAAATAAATCATGATTTTTCAAAATAATTCTATCTATTAAAACCTGTCTCACAAAAAACCCATAAGGCAAACGTGATTGATAACTCTAGAATGGGTGAGAAGGTAAAAATTAATTTAAATAAAATTAAGTTTATCTTTGTACTGTTGTTAAATTCTGTAGCTTAGAACTTGATTATTGCTTGATTCAATAATGGTCAAACCATGGTCAAAATAGTCATACCATTGTCAAAGCAGTCAAATCGTGGTCAAAGTAGTCATACCATGGTCAAAATAGTTAAACTATGGTCAAATGATCAACAAAACATCAAAGTTGTCAATTCCAACCTAACCCGGGCGCCCGTGACTCCTCGGGCGCCCCGCACAACACTTTCACTTCGTTCAAGGCAAAAAAACTGCCATAACACCCTAACCAGGGCGCCCCCAGGACTTGTCAAAGGCAGCAAAGCTGCCATCCCAGTCTGACCGGGGCGCTCGGGCCATCACGGGCACCCCCGACCAGCTTGAGGTCACTGCCAAAGGCAGCAGACACTGTCCCAGGCGCCCGTGAGCTCCCGGGCGCCCTAGCCAAAACATCTATATAAGGAACCCGAATCTCCTCATCTTGCCACACCCAAAACCCTTCTCCTCTCTAACTCTTTTTCTTCCAAGGCGACCAAGTGACCCTCTTGCTCCCTCAACCTCGACCATGCCTCCCCGAACGGCTACTCGGTATAATTTTTTTCTTTTTTTCTTACGCATTTAAAATTATTTTTCTCAATTCCTTTCATTTAAACGCATACTTCTTATCTTAGAAAAGGCCTAGCAAACCAATCAAACCCCGGTACCGAACCTAGTCCCGATCCTAGGTTCCCAACCTTAGAACTTTGCAATAGATTTGCTCGTACAACATATAAACCCATAAAGACAAGTTACCTAAATAGGCAATTCTTCACTCAATCTTGTCCCTTGGCCATGAATGTTATCAACTTTTACCAATTAGACAACCTTGTATTCTGCACTCATCCAATTAACACATCCTTATGTGCAGAATTCTATAACAACATAATTAGACAGGATGGTCTTATGTTCGTCACCACCGTTCAAGGGATACCCTTGACAATCACACCTTTGTTGCTCAACCGATTTCTGAGACTACGACTCTCACAGTCCACCTTTTGCTGTTACCCTCCTAGGGATCCTCCCTTTGATGCTCCCTACTCTCACATTACCCTAGATACTCTACACTCCTACTTCTATAGGCATGCTAGAAACCCCTTGGCCAGACGATTTCAGTCTGTTGACCTTCAGGTCCAGGACTACGCTCTATATAGAGTTCTAGTCCGCTGCATTCTGCCTTTATCCACTAGAGACGTCGCTACCATGCGACCATTTCACACCTTCCTCCTATACGCATTGATCCATCATCTTGATATCGACATTGGACTCCACATGTTCCACACGATTCTACATGCGTCCAGTGTTACCACTCAGGGACGGGTACGCACCCCCTATTGCCACATCATCACTTCCATTCTTCATCATCACGGTCGTAACATCACCGAAGGTGAGATGGACGCGATGACTGACTTCGATGAGATAGGTTTTAGGATCTTTT
This sequence comes from Boesenbergia rotunda, assembly GCA_024364735.1. NCBI lineage: Eukaryota > Viridiplantae > Streptophyta > Magnoliopsida > Zingiberales > Zingiberaceae > Boesenbergia > Boesenbergia rotunda. The sequence goes on from JAGFNQ010005970.1 coordinate 35,715, forward strand.
CCCTAGTTAGTGTAGAGGTATCAGGTACCGGGGTTTTGTCGTGGAGGCGTCAGAGAGCCGGACCCCAGATCGACTCTTATGAGGATGTTGAGGTCGATGTAGCAGATCTGGCAGCTGAGGTTCGAGAGCACATAGACGAGCCCCCACCACCGACACTCTACGAGAGAGTGACGTGACTTGAGACACAGGTCTAGAGCCTTCGGGAGGAAGTGGAGGCAAATCATGCTGAAGAAATGGAGGCAAATCAGGCCTATTACACTGAGTACATGAGTGCCCGTAGAGCCGATAGGGAGACTAGCGACGCTCGATATCATGAGATGATGTCGCTATTTCGATCCTGGCAGCCAGGCTCATCGGATCATCCTGGTCCCTCCTCCTAGTTTAGATTGGCATTGTATGATTGACTGTTTGACTGCCCCTACTCAGTAGGGTTGACTTATATTTGACTTGTATAACTGTGCTGATTTTCTCCTTTTCCAGCTAACTTATGGAATTGACTATTTGCTTTTCTTGATGTTTATCAGGATTATGCTTGGTAGAATAGGCTTACATTACTTCTGCTTTTCTGACTGCTTTACTCGATTTGAAAATCAGTTTTAAAATAATTTTAAAACTGCTTTACTTAATTTTCAAAATCTTTTTACAATTTTAAAAATCAATTTTCTGACTTAGTTTTATTTAAAACTACCCCCTTCAAAACTAGGGCTTTTTCGCAAATGGACTTAGCCTAGGCCCTAACCCTAGAAATGCATGCACCTATAGATCTAGAAGCCAGCATTTCACAAGCACCTTAGGGTACTTTTGACTGATAACCTAGAATGGGTTGAGATGCTTAGATCTTTGCCTTAATTCAAGATGCTTTAAGTCAGTGCATCTGCAGTAATTGGGCACTAAATACAACTTAAACAGTAATCAAGTTAAGTGTCAAGCTTAGAAAATCTAACTTGAACAGAACACTTAACTTGACTAACCCTAGCGAAAACTGCTGTTTATAACAGTTAGTAAGTAGCTAATTGGGTTAGACAGGACCCTAAAGAGATAATTGAAATTGGCTTGGTTCAGTTTATATCTTGAAATTGGTTCAGTACAGCACATTATTCTTGTGTTATATCCTTATGCAATTTATTTTTTGCTATATTGCTTTGTTTTTGATATATGGCAAAGGGGGAGAAATAGGAAAGGAGAGAAGCTTTAAAAAATTTTCAAAATTCAAAATTTTTCAAAACTTTATCCTTTCTTCAAAATGTACTTAATCTAAGTTTTTTTTCAAAACTATTTCAAAGTACTTAATCTAAGTTTTTTTTCAAAACTATTTCAAAGTACTTAAACCTAGTTTTTTTTCAAAGTACTTAAATCAATTTTTTTCCAAAACTGTTTAAAAAGTACTTGATCTAAATTATTTTCAAAATTGATTCTAAGCAGTTTACAAAAGTATTTAAGTACTTAAACTTAAGCTATGTTCAAAATATCTCTAAGTACTTATTTCTAAACTTCTCTAATAGAAAAGTTTCTAAGTATAAAGCTTCTAAAAGTACTAAAGAGATTGAAAACCTTTAAAAATGCTTCTAAGAACTTAAAAGATGTTCTACTAAGTTATTGACTTGAAATTTTTCTAAAAATTCCAAGAATAAATTTTCCAAAATGCCCAACCAAATTCTTGTTGGAAAAAGTTTTCTAAAAATTTCTTTTGAAAAAATGTTCTAAGTTTTGAAAGATTAATTCCATATTTTGACTTAGAAATTTTTCAAAACCCCACGAACCTTTGAAAAACCTAGGGGGAGATTCCTTCCAGGGGGAGAAAACTAAACTGTTACATCAACTGTATGAATTAACTTAACTTTTTGAATCGGGTTGCCATAAATCAAAAAGGGGAGATTGTTGGTGCAGACAGCACCCAAGTCGAACCTGTGTTTTGATAATGGCAAAGGGTTCAAAAGGTTAAGATGTTATGTTTATCTAACATGCTACTTGAGTGTGCAGATTGAAGTCCTAGCAAAGGATTGCTAGGCACCTAGCGAAGGACTGCTAGGCACTGAAACCCTAAGTCCTAGCGACGGGCTGCTGGGCACCTAGCGAAGGGCTGCTAGGAGTCGAAGACCTAGCGAAGGACTGCTAGGCACCAGGCGAAGGACTGCTTGGAACCGAAGACCTGGCGAAGGACAGCTGGGCACCTAGCGAAGGACTGCTAGGAGTCGAAGACCTAGCGAAGGACTGCTAGGCACCAGGCGAAGGACTGCTTGGTAACGAAGACCTAGCGAAGGACTGCTAGGCACCTGGCAAAGGACTGCTAGGCACCTGGCGAAGGACTGCTGGGCAAAAGTCCAACCGGAGGAGCCGGTTGGCAACAGGTAAATTCTCCTGAGAGGAGTAGGTGAGGACGCGTTCCCCGTCGAGGGAACAGTAGGCGTCGGTTCGACCTAGGGCTCCATTTTGGAGACCCAAAGTCAGAACCAAGACAGCTACGGCTGTAAGACTCACTAACATACTTGCTTTATCATGTTTGGTACTAACCCTGGATGCAGGACCGAAGGAAAGAGTTTTTGCAGCTCAGAACGCCTCAAAGGAGAGAGGCAGGTAAAAGCCAAACAAGAGTTGAGCAAGAATACGGTTCGGAAGCTCACTGGGCGGGGCGCCCCATGCTCCCGGGCGCCCCGGATGCCTCGGGCGCCCTGGGCTCAAGCCAACGAAGCGGATAGAGTTTAACTCAGCGAGAAGCCAGCGGACCGAGTCAACCCGGGTGCCCCCTGCATCCCGGGCGCCCCCATCAAACCTCAGCCCGATCCTGGAGGGATAATGGCTGACCGAGAGTTTGCCGGATCAAGTGACAGGTGGAGGGCGCCCCCAACGTCCCGGGCGCCCCCAAGCTCACTATATAAGGAGCTCGACCCCCAAGGCTTCTGAACACATTCTTCCAACGCTACTACGCTCTTCGACTCAAGCGCTCTGCTCCGGAAACCTCCCATCTCGAGATTGAAGTGCCGACGACGACTCTCTGCTCCGAAGTACAATCCACACCGGGCGTCGGTAACGAAAGAGCTTAATTTCCAGTTTACTGTACTACAACTATAAAATTCCTTTGTAAACATTTGCGCACATATAGAATTGCCCGCAGTAAACGGTCAACGACCGTGGGCCTTGGAGTAGGAGCCGACCGCGACTCCGAACCAAGTAAAGTCGCTTGTGTTCGTGTTTGGTTTTCGTGTTAATTTTCCGCTGTGCATTCTCTATTCGAATCCGAAACGTTTTACGATATTCACCCCCCCCCCTCTATCGTTCTTCTCGATCCAACACTTGTTTCTTCTTCTTCCTGCCTTTCGGCTCAGAAGTAGAAACCTTTTGGGTTACTAAGACATGTGTGTTCTTTTGAAAAAGTGCCTCCGCTCCCTGGAGTTCTCCTAGCAGTTCTCCCAACGTATAATTCTTCTTATTCATATTATAGTTGAGGTTGAACTGCTCAAAACTCTTTGGTAGAGACTGGAGTATGATATCGACCTGGGATTCCCCGTCGATTTCAGCTCCAAGAACCTCAATCTGATTGAGATGAGCCATCATCTTTAGGACATGCTCCCTAACGGGTGTCCCTTCAACCATAGTGGTTGACATCAGTCTTTTTATCGCACTCTGCCTGGCAGCTCGACCTTGGTGCCCAAAGAGGTCTTTGAGGTTCAGCATCATGTCACTGGCAGTGGGTATGGCCTGATGCTGATGTTGCACCACATTTGACATTGATGCCAGAATGTAACACCGCGTCATCTCATCTGCCTTTTTCCACTTCCTATAACGCTCTCTCACCTCTTCACCAGAGTCTTCTCTAGGCTTTTCCGGACATTCTTCGAAGAGTACGAATTTGTACTCCTCAGTAGTGAGGACAATGTCTAGGTTCCTCTTCCAGTCAATATAATTAGGGCCAGTAAATTTATTGTCCTTAAGAATGGTTGCAAGTGGAGTAAAAGCCATTTATGAAAAACCTGAGAATCACAACATACACTACTTTAGAAATCGAAAACAAATTGATTCCTCAAACAATTAATTTTCGAATTTCACCAACACCCCTGTACACCGAGAAATTCGCATGCCACAATGGTGTGGACGTATACGAATCCCTACATTCGTCAGAAGAGGTTTTACCCATTGATTTTACCATCTTGTCAACCTAACTTTTTGACAAATAAGATCAACAGTTGGTTTCCTTCGACTCTGCAAAATAACGGCAGTGACTCCGATGGGGAGGATACTGTTATTTGCATCTAAGTGTGCACCACTACACGACACCAAGAAAATTATTTCTGATTATGTGCCTTCTGATGGGGAAATCCACACGCTCTTCAATAATTTTCTACAGTCTTTTTTGACCCAGTGATCCGCAGAACAAGTCCATCCGATGGGGAGGAAGGCACTCAGAGCCGACGCGCAGACTTGTTCACATCACTTATCGAATTGTAATGGAAGTCGTGGGACCCTTATGGTCCCTCTCCCACTTAGTAATTTATCTCGAGGAATTTTCCAGCACTACCACACAACCAAGCACAGAACCAACATCATGAAATCAATCACAGTGAAAAATGCTAGATTTTCCAACTTTCATGGCCCCTTGGTCTCTCTTGTGCCTCCAGCCGTGCTGTCATTTCGTCCACTCCTCCCTTCGTTTTGCGCATGCTACCTTGAGGGTTCTCCGGGCCGAAATGAAGAGTTATTTATTTACATCATTGATCCTATACTCCACACGGGAGTGTACATGAATTCTAGATCAACTGTAAAATAAAAAAACTCGGCTAAACATGTGCCGTATTTAATTACAAAATTAAATACCTAGCCTCGTCAACCCCGAGGATTAAATTATTACATAAATTGCACACAATCACACAAACATTATTTTGGGCCATGAAGTTGGAATCTTGTGCCTGCATCACAGAGTTAGCCTACACACATCCACGCATCAACAAAATAATATTGTATGAAAATTTGCAAAAATAACCAATCCTAAACATACAAAGCCGGAAACCTCAGCTCTGATACCAATTGTTGGTAGTTGCTTGGCGGGTTTCTTAAGCGAATACTTAGTTGATCCAAGAAACTTCTCCACGCCTACGGATTAAAATTTTAACCCGAATGGAGAGCCGTTTCCCATCAAACATCTCGTGTCGTATCGAACGATCCAAATCACAACTCAGCCAATTACCAAAATCGACTTTGTGATTTGCTTGACCGTTTGACCGCGGAAAAGACGTCGAGTTGATAGTCGGCTTTTGTGTTTATGGTCGGGGTCCAGTTAAAAATTCATTTAATATATTTTACAAGCAAAACATGAAATTCTTACATATAAAATGACAAGACATATCCACACAACACATGCACAGCATAAGGATATACAAAGGAGCTTATGGAAAGTTATACCTCTCCGATCACCTCGCGGTCTTCTACCTTATGACCCTCCCTTCACGGACGTCGTGTGATCGACGATCTATCACGATCTGAGATCACCAAGAACTCCCACTAAACCACTTCATTAATCCGGCCGCAAACCCTAAACCCTAGGGTTTGCGCCGCCGGTGCCTCCTCCCCTTTCATTGCGCCGCCGTCCGTCGGAGCTAGCTCTAATCCCTCTGAATCAATGGTGCACCTTCAGAGGAAGATGAAGAAGAAGAAGAAGACAAAGGACAACCCTCTTCTTAGCCACAAAACACCTCAATACCCCTTCTTCTTCCTTCTTGCGCCGCCTTCTTCACCTCGCCGGCGCCTCCTCAGCCTTTCCCAAGACTCAAACAAGGTAGAAGAGATTCCTACCTTGATCCTTTGAGTCTTGGCCGAAGCTTGGTTGAGGAGGAATCAAGGAAACCGAAGGGGAATCCCTTCTCCTAGTCGGCACCGAGAGAAGAAGAGAGAGGGAGAGGGAGAGGGTTTTTCCTAGGCTCTTAGGTTTGATCAATTGATTTGGTTTCTTGATCTCATAGGGTATATATAGGGCTAAGGCAGGGACCAAGAGGAGAAGTTAGTTCTTGGCCTGCTAATGGATCCAAACCTGATCCATTAATTAGGATCCATTCCACTAAAGGATCCTAATTGAACTCACCTTACCAACCCCCATATTTTCATATGGGCTCCACATATTACGAGTCATCCATCCCCCCGTGTTTAAGATCGCGCATGCCCGTTAATTAATTAAATTATTGATAATTTAACTTAATTAACTTTTGGATCCTTGATTAGTACCACTCAACCTTTTTCAACGTGCCAGATCAAATCCACCTGCAGGGTTTGACACGGTGAACCTTTTGAGCTCATCAAGGGGGCATCATCATCCTGACTCTCCAGGACACGAATTCCGTCAATAATTATCAGCACATCATATTACTAATATTATTTCCCAACTTATCGGGTCTATTGATCTAGCAGAATAGCCCTTTGATAAATTAAAGAAATAATAAATAATAATATATGCCCAATATTATTTCGGGATTAAGGGATCGTCCTCCATAATAACAACTGAGGTCCTATCCAATTTATTTAGTCAGTACAAAATTGGATAACCTCGGGTTTCGGTCCTACTCAATGCACTCATAGCACACTAGTGTAGTCCTATGGTCAAGACCAACCGCACCTGACTACGCTACAACCTTCCCGATAGTTTGTCCATTTCCATCTAGGTTGTGAGCCTCAATTTATGCTAAGTAAGGCACTGATAACATGATCTTCCATGTGACACCACACACCATATTATCTACAATGCTAAGCAATGGGACTTCGTGTATGTACTATTATAAGCAAACACCTAGTGTAGTGTGATTCTCTTTTCATAAAAGATGTTCATATAAGAAAAGTCATGTCTTTTAGTATACACATCCAACAATAACTCCTTATGTAGGGAATCGTAGTGACTTTAGGTCTAAGGGCTATTCATACTAATAGTCACATGAGAAAGTTTATGACACTAATATGACAATCTATGAAACTTTCCCATGGTGGGTCAATTCAGTACACATTTTCTAATGTATACTCATGTATCAACTTGATATCATATATCCATAACTTGTGAGCTTAAGTCATCAATTGACCTACATGCTAGTCTCCATGCATTAATATTGTCCTTGAATATTAATGCTTGACTAGGAATGGTTTAGTATAGTCTTCTCTACATCATCTCACTATCGATTCAACCAATCGATATAATATAGATAAGAACCTACTACCCAAGGACATTATTATACTTAGTTATTTAGCACAAATATAAAGTATAATAATCAAACGTGTCTTTATTAATGATACAATATGATACAAAAAGTCCTATTCAATCATCACATAATTGACTCTAGGGCTCCTACTAACAATCTCCCACTAGCACTACTATCAATCACTGTAATATCTAATACCCAATGATCTGGTGTGACCATCATGCTTCTTCTATACCAAAGCCTTGGTTAAAGGATCCACAATGTTAGCATCAGTGGGTACTCTGCATATCCTCACATCTCCTCTATCGATGATCTCTTGAATGAAATGGAAGCGCCATAGTATGTGTTTGGTCCGCTGATGAGAGCGAGGTTCCTTAGCTTATACAATAGCCCCATTATTGTCATAATAGAGGTCTATTGGGTCTTCTATATTAGGAACCACACCAAGCTCTATAATGAACTTTCAGATCCAAACAACCTCTTTTGCTGCATTAGACACAACAATATACTCGGCCTCTGTTGTAGAATCTGCGACTATGTCCTACTTTGAACTCTTCCACTCACAGTGCCACCATTCAAGCAAAATACATACCCTGACTACGATTTGAAATCATCCTTATCAATTTGGAAGCTTGCGTCACTATAACCTTTTACAGCTAGCTCCTCATTGCCTCCAAATATCAAGAAATATTCTTTCGTCCTTCGTAAGTACTTAAGAATATTCTTAACAGCTATCTAGTGACTTTCACCTGGATTTGACTGGTATTTGCTCGTCATGCTCAAAGTATATGAGACATCTGGACGAGCACAAAGCATGACGTACATGATAGACCCTATAGCGGATGCATAAGGGATCTGATCCATGCAGTCTCTCTCCTCCTTAGAAGAGGGATATTGAGTCTTCGAAAGACTTACACCATGTGACATCGGCAAAAATCCCTTTTTGGAATTCTGCATGGCAAAATGATTAAGCACCTTATCAATATATGTACTCTGACTTAAACCAAGCAATCTTTTAAATCTATCTCTATAGATCTTGATGCCTAGGATATAGGCTGCTTCACCTAAGTCATTCATTGAGAAACAATTTCCTAGCCACATCTTCACAGACTGTAGTGAAGGGATATCATTTTCAATAAGGAGTATGTCATCCACATACAAGATCAGGAAGATAACTATGCTCCCACTAACCCTCTTCTAGACACAGGGTTCATCTTTATTCTTGATGAAACCAAACGCTTTGATTGCATCATCGAATCGAAAATTCCAACTTTGAGAAGCTTTCTTTAGCCCATAAATGGACCTTTGCAACTTACGGACCTTTCCAGCATGCTCTGGATCTACAATACCCTCAGGTTGTGTCATGTATACATCCTCGAGTAGATTCCCATTTAGGAATGTGATTTTGACATCCATCTGCCAGATCACGTAATCATGGTAAGTTGCAATAGCAAGCATGATCCAAATAGATTTAAGCATCGCAACTGGTGAAAAGGTTTCATCATAGTTGATACCATGAATCTACTTGAAACCTTTGGCTACCAATCGCCCTTTATAGGTATGCATAAGATCATCCATGTCAGTCTTTCTTTTAAAGACTCACTTACACCCAATGGGTTTAATTCCCTCAGGTGGATCAACCAAAATCCATACTTGGTTAGTGTACATGGATTCCATTTCAGACTTCATGGCCTCTAGCCATTTCTCATAATCTGGGCTCATCATAACTTCTTGATAGGATGTAGGCTCATTCAACCCAATAAGCATAACGTCATCATGGTTAGATAAGAGAAATGAGTATCTCTCTGGCTAACAACGTATCCTATCAGATCTACGAAGAGGTTGGTCTACTTGAACAAGTTGTTACTCCATAACTTTTTGTGCAACAATCTCATGATCCACAACACTTTGTGGTGCATGTTCAATGTCTATCAAGGTCTCATTACTATCTGCATCTTGAACTTCTTCAGGATAGATTTTACTCCCACTATTTCTTCTAGAAATAAACTCTCTTTCGAGAAAAATATCATTTCTAGCGACAAACACTTTGTCTAGTGTGGGATTGTAGAAGAAATATCCCTTCGTTTCCTTCGGATATCCTACGAAATAGCACTTATCATATTTGGGTCCAAGTTTATCTGAGACATGACGTCGAACGTAAGCCTCACAACCACAAATCCTCATAAAAGACATATTGGGACTCTTCCCAGTCCATATCGTATATGGTGTCTTTATGACGACCTTTGATGGAGCTCGGTTAAGTGTGAAAAGAGTCGTCTCTAGAGTGAATCCCCAGAAGGAAGTAGGAAGATCTGTCTGACTCATCATCGATCATACCATATCTAATAGAGTATAATTTCTTCGCTCGGACACACCATTCCATTATGGTGTTCCAGGTGGAGTGAGTTGGGATATGATCTCATACTCTGCTAGATGGTCACAAAACTCTTGGCTAAGGTATTCACCACCTCGATCTGATCGAAGCATCTTAATACTCTTGCCAAGTTGGTTTTATACTTCACTCTTGAATTCTTTGAACTTTTCAAAGGATTCCGACTTGTGTTTCATTAGATACACATAACTGTATCTACTAACATCATCAGTAAAAGTGATGAAGTACTAATAGACTCCTCTAGCTACGACATTAAATGGGGCACATACATCAGTATGTATGAGTCCTAACAAGTCTGTTGCTCTTTCACCGTGTCCACTAAATGGAGTCTTGGTCATCTTGCCTAGCAGACAAGATTCATATGTCTCATATAATTCAAAATCAAATGAGTCCAGTAATCCATCCTTATGGAGCTGGGATATGCGACTCTTATTTATATGACCTAAGCGACAATGCTAGAGATATATTTGATTCAAATCATTTGGTTTGAACCGTTTGGTATTTATATTATAGATTGAGTTCTCTAAGTCTAGAACATAGAGTCCATTCATATGTGATGCACTACAATAGAACATGTCATTTAATATTATAGAACAACATTTGTCCTTTATGATAAATGAAAAGTCTTTCTTGTCCAAACAAGATACATAAATTATGTTCTTAGTTAGTGCAGGTACATAAAAGCACACCTCTAGTTCTAGACAAAAATAAGGAATATGTTCCTACAGCTATAGCAGCAACTCTTGCGTCATTGCCTACTCGTAGGTCCACTTTGCCCTTTGTCAATGATCTAGCTCTTCGAAGGCCCCGCACATTAGTACAAATATGAGATGCACAACCAGTATCTAATACCCAAGAAGAGAAAATAGATAGATTGACTTCTATAACAAAAATACCTGAGGCAGAAGTCTCACTTCTTTTCTTCTTTACTTTCTCTAGGTAGAGTTTACAATTTCGCTTCCAATGTCCGGTCTTACCACAGTAGAAGTAGGTCCCTTCCTTAGGTACCCCGCCTTTGGCCTTCAGTGCAGTAGAGTTGGCGTTGCCTTTGGCTTGGGCCTTTCCCTTGTCCTTAGCTTCAATTTGCCTTTGCCCTTATGTACCATCAGTACATTACTGGTCTTGGTTTTCTTAAGATTGAGTTCAGCAATTTTCAACATGTTGAGCATCTCAGGCAATGGCTTGTCAATTTCATTCATGTTATAGTTCATGACAAATTGATTGTACCCTTCCAGCAACGATTGCAGGATATGGTCCGTGGCCAATTCTTGACCTAGTGAAAATCTTAGTCTTTCAAGGTTGTTGACATACCCAATCATCTTGACTATGTGAGTTTCTACGGGAGTTCCTTCTTGCATCTTGCATGCAAATAGGGCCTTAGACACCTCAAACCGCTCGTGTCTAGCTTGCCCTTGATATAGTTATTTTAAGTGCTCAATCATATCATGTGCATCCATGTTCTCATGTTGCTTCTAAAGCTCAAAGTTCATGGTGGCAAGCATGAGGCATGATACATCAAATGCATCATCCTGATGCTTCTTGTAAGCATCCTTTTCGACGCGAGTGGCGGTAGTAATAGGTGCTTCTAGAAGAGGTTGCTCTAGGACGTACAATTTTCGTTCTTGTTTAAGGACGATCCTCAAGTTTCTGTACCAGTCCAAAAAAATTAGCTCCGTTAAGCTTGTCCTTCTCAAGGACGAATCACAGAGAGAGAAAGTATTTGACGTGTTAGACGACATGGTGATCTACAATAGTAAAATATACAGAAATAAGTATCATATCTATATCATTTAATTAGGTCTTTAATTAAATGACACTCCCACTGAATTGTAGAGCTTTGGTAGGGGCAAGTCATGGATGTAGGCAAACTCAATTTGCCCAAACTACTAGCTCCAAACAAAATAATGACTACATTCATATAGGACAAGATCTATATTATACCTCATTTTGAGTTAGCTTTGGCTAATCGCCCAAGACTTAGTATAATTAGGTAGGTAATATTTTACCAATTACATCTTATGCAACTCTTGGAAACAAAGGGTCAAGATTCATATTACACATCATCTTGAGTTAGCTTTGGCTAATCGCCCAAGACTTTATATAATTGTTCTCTTACCCAATTTTCCCAACTTTTGGGATATGCCTCTAAGTTTTTCAATCCAATTAAGGTAACTTAGTTAAGTCTAACCTAAAGTTCGATAACGGGACATCACAATTGTCCTCTCGCACTCTACCAAGATAAAATGTGTCGCCATGCTTTGGCAAACCCAACAACAAATGATCGAGATAGTTTATGAGTATCAAACTTTAGTAGGCATATCGAGTTGACTTAATTAAGATAAATATTTATTTAATCGTGCATCACATACACACATTCCATATATCAACATATATGTGGTAAAATGTGACATGGTTATGGACCGTATACTACGTTCTTCTCAAGCCAATGAGAAAGTCGATGGTCAACCTAGGGATAACATCTTCTCCAAGTGCATCCTTCGGTTGTCATGTGTCGTTGGCTTCCTTCTTGTAACTCCGTTCTTCAATGGACATTCTGCTCCTCATTTTGTACATTAAAATTAGGAAAACTCGAGTTATATTTGAGTTTAAATCTATTTTACAACTAGAAAAATAGAGATAAGACACGACACATAGGTCGTATTATGAATTATATTACAACACGCACGCACACACATATACATCCAATCATATTGGGGTTAAGGCCATAACCATGCACCATGTCATCAATCACACAAAATAGATTTAGGACATCAATTTTTATTATGTTTGTAAAATGCTCATGAGCCGAAGCCATAGATTATAAAATTTGTTGAGTACAATCGGACCATAGAACACTTTCATATTCATATGATAATGCTATAGACTTTTAGTTTGATCAACACAAATTTTTGTATGTCAACAAATGCTCATACATTACACAATCCATAACAAAATTATGTCATACTTCTATATCACATGTAAAAGTTTTTCTAAACTTTGTATGATCTTTCGCAAGTGGCTCTGATACCACTGTAGGGATCTCTAGGCAAAAATATTAAAAAATTACAGTGGAAATAAGAGATCCCACGAGCGATCCATGCAAAAGAAAACTCATACAAAGTTAATCTACAATTTCCTATCGTATAGGTATACCTTTGGCGCATGCCCTTCGCTTATCCCGCTTGTCCGAGGTATGTCGGATCTCTTGCACGTTCAAGTGTCCATGCCTCTATGTGTATCCACACAAACTTAATCTCTCAAACTTCGGAGAAGAATCACCTTTGTGGTGCTAGCCACAAGAGGTAATTCACAAAGCAAGAAGGAGAGGGAGAAGAGGGATTTTGGCCAAGAGAAAGAAGGGAAGGAAGCATGACAACATCCTCATCCAAATGACAAGAAAAACTCATTTATACTCATCCCATGAGTATGAAGAGTTTTTATCCCTTTAGCTTCCCTCCATTAATGCTAATAAAAACTCACTTAGAGCACATTTTCTCATGTGACTCTTCAATTTCTCTTCATCCAATGAAGAGAAATTTTTCATCTTTTTCTATTATTAATTTATTAAACATTTTAATCAATTAATATCTCATGTAAATGTGGTTGAGTCTAATCTAAATGAGTCAAACTCAAATTAGATTTCAATCCCATAATCTAATTGGATTCACTTGAGCCTAACTCAATTAATCCAATTCGGATCAAATCTTAGTCAAACTAAGAATAATTAATCTCTGAAGCATCGTATCCTTAGTGTGTGACCCAATAGGTTCTTGTAACGTTGGCAATGTGTCTAAACTGCTTTAGACACATAAACAATGAAGGGCATCTGGCAATGCATCATTGCTACCCAAGTGACGAGAAAATCGAGATCCGACTTAACCTCCGTGACTATGATAATATACGACCTTGTCCTTCCATCCACGATATCTAGATTGACCAATGAGGCATAGACCGTATCATCCTCAATCAATCTTTGTATTTCTTGATCCCCGAGTAGACTCACTCAAAAAAATGAGTTCAATATCTCATATTGACTCATTTGAGCATGGTCATACGTTTTAGTAGCCCTACTCGATCAAGGGACCCACAGATATCACTCCCGTCATATGGGAGGGATAGATCTCATCTACATCACTCAAATCCGTCTGCATAATTCATTACATACCCAGTGATCGCCTTTATAGTCCACCCTGTTACAGGTGACGTTTGATGATACCAAAGTACATAACTCTTTATGTAGTGAACCGTAGTGACTTCAGGTCTAAGGGTTATTCACACTAATAGTTACATGAGAAAGTTTATGACACTCATATGACAATCTATGAAACTTTCCCATGGCAGGTCAATTCAGTACACATTCTCTAATATATACCTATGTATCAACTTGATATCATATATCTATGACTTGTGAGCTCAAGTTATCAATTGACCTACATGCTAGTCTTCATGCATTAATATTGTCCTTGAATATTAATGTTTGACTAGGAATGGTTTAGTATAGTATTCTTTACATCATCTCACTATCGATTCAACCAATCGATATAATGTAGATAAGAACCTACTACCCAAGGACATTATTATACTTAGTTATTTGACACAAATATAAAGTATAATAACCAAACATGCATTTATTAATGATAGAATATGATACAAAAAGTCTCTAGTCAATCATCACATAATTGGCTCTAGGGTTCCTGTTAGATCGTGGCGCCCAACTAGAGGGAGGGTGAACAGTTGCTTTCGATTTTCTCTACAAAAATTGTTAGCCAAACACAAATAAAAACGATAAGAACGATAAGAGCAATGCTAACACCTTCGTTTACTTGGTATCTACCTCAGAGAGGTGACTAATCCAAGGATCCACACGCGCGCACAAGCTCCACTATGAAAAATCTCCTTCAAGGTGGAGAAAACCTTTATAAGGTTGTCCTCTTCCTCTTTACAAGATAGAAATGAGAATGAGAGGAAGAGCTGAGGACTTTTAGTACAAACAGCACAATGGTACCCTCAAGAACCGTACCTTTCACGTGCCAAAAAGTCACCCTTTAAATAGGGTAAAGGACAACTCTTAAAGCTGTCCAACCCGATACCAGTCGACTGCCCCTAGGGCAATCGACTGGTCCCACGCATTTGGCTAGCCCAACGGCTAACCCAACGGCTAGTTTTTTGGGGTTACTAGTCGACTGCCCCATGGGCAGTCGACTGATGTCTCGGGAAGTTCTGGCAGTCGACTGATTCCCTCCCAGTCGACTGCCCAGCTTACACAAGCATTCCTCCCTACTCCGACGACCCTCCTTCACGTGTGCCTTCAAATATACTCCCTTGGCTTGCCCCTTGAAGTCCTCTTCCACTGGCTATTGTCCCTCGAATGCGCACGCAAGCCCTCGGCTTGCCTCCATGCTACCCTTCACGTGTGCCCTTTGAAGTCCACTTCCCGGCTTGCCCTTGGAGTTCTCTTCCCTCAGCTCTCGTCCCTCGGATGTGTCCTCCATGTGTGACTCACAAGTCCTGCAAGACTTATTCGCACATATCACAATAATATAACACCCTAACTTTAACCATGCTGACACACACATCAAAATCATGATCTTCCCGATCATACTTGGGTCGATTGCCCCAATAATCTCCCCCTTTTTGATGTGTGGCAATATGTTTAAGTTAGGGGAAAAAACAACAGCAATTGAAAATACAAGACATAGTAAAAACCAAGAGGTAACCTCCCCCTTAACCTATGCCCTCTCCCATTTTCAATTTTCATCATAAACCAAAGTTAACCCAAAAGTTAAGTTACAATCCTAACTTAAACCTCCCAATTCTCCCCCTTTGACACCATCAAAAGGATTGCCCGAAGCAATATTAACCAATGGCATCAAATGGGAGAACTTTTCATTTCTGAAAATCCCTAGTTTTCTAAAATCAGAGGTATCAGTCGACTGCCCTTGGGGTAGTCGACTGATACTTTTCAATCTACAATTTCAGGTTTCGGGGTCGAATTTCAGAAACACCCCAAAAATTCTAGAAAATTCCAAAAATTTTAAAAATTTACAAACATGTTTCATATGATATATTCTAACAGGGAGAAATATAACTTCATGAAAAATTCAAACATGTTTGACTTTTTGACAAAAGTTCAAATTCCTTGAAAAACTCTAACTTTGCACCAAAGTTCCAACCTAGTTTTGAAATCATACATTTTCCAAACTCATGACATATCAAATAAACACATAAATGTTTTCAAATTGTTTAAAATGTCCAACTATGATCTTTGGGCAAGATGTCCATTAATTAAACATTTACTTTCCCCATAGTTGGTAGATTTTTAATAATATGATACACCTAATAACTCATCAATATGCCATAAGCATAAGTGAATCATTTGTATCATCCTAAAGGATCATGCACCACCTTCCTATTGTATTACTCCAAGGCCCATCCTATACTTCGACAAAATACATACCAAGTCCCCTTCTTAAAGATGTGAATTCCGCTTCGGGAAGAGCCTTGGTAAATATGTCGGTAAGGTTAGACTTTGATTCAACATAATACAATTCTATGTCACCCCTTGCCACATGATCCCTAATGAAGTGATGCTTCGCCCCCGGGGCTATGGTGCAGCGGTAAGGTCACTAGTTGTTAACCCAGACATCCGCGGTTCGATCCCCAGCTATGGCGCATTTTGCAAGAATTTTTCCTCCAAATGGGGCGCGAACCCTGGGACGCTGGGCTTCTAGACTGACCACCGCGAGCGCTTCCCGATTTACCCTGGTGACCGGTGGGAAACTTCTGTGGGGCCGGGCCGGTCACCCCAGGTTCAATTTGTCTGCTGCCTGGTTCATCATTTTTTTCCTAATGAAGTGATGCTTCACTTCAATGTGTTTTGTCTTAGAATGATGAACTAGAGTCAAATTAATAGTACTTACATTGTCACATAAAACCCTAACCTTGGAGTAATGAAGTTCATAATCCTCTAAGGTATGCATAATCCAAAATAGTTGAGACATACAACCACCCATTGCTACATATTCGGCCTCAGTTGTTGATAAGGCAACACATGATTGCTTTATACTACTCCAACAAACTAAAGATGACCCAATAAATTGACATTTTCCACTAGTACTTTTCCTATCTAATTTACACCCCGCATAATCTGAGTCGGTGTATCCAAAAAGTTCAATGTTTCGAGTTCTAGGATACCAAAGCTCGACATTAAGAGTACCCTTGATATACCTTAAGATCCTTTTTACTACCACTAGATGAGACTCTTTGGCACATGATTGATACATTGCACACATACCTGCCACAAATAATATATCCAGTCTACTAGAGGTTAGGTACAACAAGCTACCAATCATGCTCCTATATTATTTTGGGTCTACTACTTTTCCTTCAAGATCACTATCCATTTTGACATTTGTTCCTACAGGGGTAGATGCTACCTTAGCATTTTCTAATCCAAATTTCCTTATGATTTCCCTAGTATATTTGGTTTGATACACATGAGTCCCTTCATATGTTTGTTTGACTTGTAATCCTAATAAGAAAGTCAATTCTCCCACAAGACTCATTTCAAACTCATTTTCCATACATTTAATAAACTCATGGAGAAATTCACTATTTGTTGACCCAAAAATAATATCATCAACATACACTTGGGCCACAAAGATATCCTTATCCTTAGATTTTAAGAATAAAGTTGGATCAATTGTACCTCTCATAAAACCCTTGGATACTAAGAATGATGAAAGTCTTTCATACCAAACTTGTGGAGCTTGTTTCAATCCATACAAGGCTTTTCTTAGTTTGTAGACATGACTAGGGTAGTTTGGATTTTCAAATCCAGGTGGTTGCTCTACATATACCTCTTCCTTAATGACCCTATTAAGGAATGTCGACTTCACATCCATTTGGTGAAGTGTGAAACCCATGTGAGCGACATGTGCTAATAAAATTCTAATGGACTCTAATCTAGCCACGGGAGCATATGTCTCATCATAGTCAAGACCCACAACTTGATTAGACCCCCTTGCTGCCAACCTAGCCTTGTTTCTAGTAATTTTTCCTTGATCATCTAATTTGTTCCTAAAGACCCATCTTGTTGTGACAATGGTACAATCATTTGGTCTAGGAACTAACTCTCATACTTCACTCCTTTCAAATTGATTCAATTCTTCTTGCATGGCTAAAACCCAATCCACATCACCTAAAGTTTCATCAATAGATTTTGGTTCAAGTTGGGAAATCAAGACAATTTGACTACTATGTTCCCTAAAGTAAGACCTAGTCTTCACCCCTAGGGTAACATCTCCAACTATTTGGTCAATGGGATGATCTTGGTGGTGCCTTAGGGTCCTAGAGATTATGGGCTCATTTATTACATGATTTTCATCCTCTAATGCGCTTCTCCCTCCCCCTTGATCAATGCCCCCCAAATGTAGGTCTTGAATTTCTTGGATAAGGGGTTGACTTCTTTTATATCCTTATCAATAGATGATTTCCTATGGTAAGTGCTTGTAGACTCATCAAACTCCACATTAGATGACTCCTCAATTACGTTTGTCCTTTTGTTATACACTCTATATCCCCTACTAATGGATGAATATCCAACCAAGATCCCCTTATCCGCCTTAGATTCAAATTTCCTTAAATCATCCTTAGTGTTTAAAATATAGACCTTACACCCAAAAACTCTAAAATAGTGAATTTGTGGAATTCTCTCATTCCACAACTCAAATGGAGTTTTCCCTGAAAACCTATGAATTAAGACTCGATTTTGGATGTAACAAGCGGTATTTACCGCTTCAGCTCAAAAGTAGCTAGGTAGAGAATAGGCATTAAGCATAGTCCTAGCGGCTTCTTGTAATGTCCTATTTCTTCTTTCTACTACACCATTTTGTTGAGGAGTTCTTGGACATGAAAATTCATGTTTGTACCCATTTTCTAAATAAAATTGTGAGAAGTTTGAATTTTCAAATTCCCCACCATAGTCACTCCTAATTTGATTGATCTTGAGGTGTTTCTCATTTTCAACCCGTTTACTAAATTCTACAAATATTTCTAAAGTGTCATCCTTATGTCTCATGAAATACACCCATGTATATCTAGAAAAATAATCTACAATTACCAAATAATATTTACTTTCTATTATTGAAGGTGTGCTTTGGCAATCAAATAAGTCTAAATGCAACAACTCTAAAGGTAAAGACGTGCTAGTTAAGGTTTTACCTTTGTGTGATGATTTAGATTGCTTACCCTCTTGGCATGCACCACACATCTTGTTCTTTTCATACTTGATCATTGGGAGCCCCTTCACCAACTCCATCTTGGCAACTCTTGCAATGTTCTTCATATTAATGTGCTCAAGCCGCCGATGTCACAACCATCCTTCTTCTTCTTTGGATATGAAACACTTAGGAGAAATGTTAGAAGCATAAGAAAGATTAAGATAGTAAAGGTTTGCTTCTCTATATCCTTCTAACATGATAGTTTCGGAGTCATTTTGCCTAATTAAACATTTCTTAGCATGGAACTCAACCCTATACCCGGCATCACAAAGTTGACTCATACTAAGCAAATTAAATTTCATATCCTTAATTAAAAGTACTTTATGAATTGTGATTGTAGGAGATACCTCAATGGTGCCCCTACCAATTATTTTGAGTTTCCCACTATTTCCGAATGACACGGTTCCTTCTCTTAGATAGCTAATGGTGGTGAATTTGCTTACATCCCCGGTCATATGCCTTGAACACCCGCTATCCACTATCCACATTTTTTAGGCTTCCTTCATCTTCACCTAAACAACACGGAAAACACGAGCTTTTGGTACCCAAATACTAGATCCACAAACATCATTTAAATATTTCTTAGGTACCCATGCCTTCTTTACATTTCCCCTAACTCCTTGCTTCCTAGGGGCACCCTTCCTTCCCATAAGTGAAACAAATGCCACTTCCTTGGTTTTGGGTCTATAACCTATCCCGACCTTGTTATACACGGCTCTTTGGCTATTGATGATCATATCAAGGTTTCTAGAGCCAACTTGAAATTTTCCAAGAGCCTTGGTGAGGTCTTCTACCTTTTCCCTTAGCTCCTTATTTTCCTTTTCTAAACATGAATCATGTGAAACGGAAGAGGAAACATGCACATTGTCCTTAAGTTTCATGGATTCTAATTTTAGCATGCAAACTTCATTTTTCAATTCCTTAACCTTCTTTCTAGCCTTAGCCAAATCATCATTCGTGCTAGTAATTATTTTAACAAGAGTAGAGGTGGGTAAGTTATATACCTCACTTACCGACACATCGGATTCCAATGATGAGCCTGCACCTTCACTTGAACTTCCTTGTTCCTCATCACTTGACTCCTTTTCATCTTCGGATGACTCCAAGTTGTCCACTCCCATTAATGCAAAGTGTGACACATGATCTCCTTCTTCTTCCGATGAAGATAGATCATCCCAAGTAGCTTTGAGACTTGTGGCATTCTTTCCTTTTTCCTTGGATTTTTTCCTCTCACTCTTCTTGCTTTCTTCCTTCTTTTCTTCCCTTTTCTTTAATTGTGGACACTCATTCTTCATATATCTCTCTTGATGGCAATTATAGCAAATAATTTCTTTTCTCTTGCTCTTACTCTTTGAACCTTTCCTACCATAAGACTTGTTAGAAAAACTTTTAAAAGTTTTTCGCATTTTCCTTACCATGTAGGCTTCTTGGTCACTATCCATTGAAGTGCTCGATTCTTCCGAATCGGATGATGATGAGTAGACGACCTTCTTCTTTTCCTTCTTCTTTTTCCTTTCCTTTTCTACAACAAACGCTACACCCTTCTCTTTAGTAGAAATGTTAGCTTGTTCATGCAATTCGAATTCACAAAATAAATCATCTAATTTGACCAAAGAAAGATCCCTTGATACTTTGTAAGCATCAACCATGGATGCCCACAAAGTAGTTCTAGGGAAAGATTGTAGTATGTACCTTACAATATCCCTATTTTCAATCATCTCACCAATGACATGGAATTCATTGATGATTTCTTTGACCCTTCCATGTAGTTGACTTACTGTTTCATTGGCCTTCATTGTGAGCGATTGTAGTTGTGCTACCAAGAGGTCCTTCTTGGCCCTCCTTGACTCATTTGACCCTTCATTGAGTTCGATGAGTTTCTCCTAAAGTTCCTTCGCGGTTTTGAATAGCCCCATCTTGTTTAGTTGTTCTTTTGATAATCCGCATTGAAGCGTCGTGGTGGCCTTTGCATTGGCTTGAGCCTTTCTCATGATTTCTTTTGACCAATTTCTCATAGAAAGAGGCTCTCCTCCTTCACTCCTCGGCACTTCGAATCCGTCTACAATACTCAACCAATTTTCGATGTCATTCATGAGATAATACTCTATCCTACCTTTCCAATAGGCAAAGTCATTGTCGTCGAAGAACGGTGGCCTTGTGGTGCTATAACCCTCTTGAAACATCATTTTCTTGAATGCTCCGGTCGACGATTAGTTCTTCTGAAACGAACCAGCTCTGATACCACTTGCTAGATCGTGGCGCCCAACTAGAGGGGGTGAATAGTTGCTTTAGATTTTCTCTACAAAAATTGTTAGCCAAACACAAATAAAAATAATAAAAATGATAAGAACAATGCTAACACCTTCGTTTACTTGGTATCCACCTCAGAGAGGTGTCTAATCTAAGGATCCACACGTGCGCACAAGCTCCACTATGAAAAACCTCCTTCAAGGTGGAGAAAACCTTTACAAGGTTGTCATCTTCCTCTTTACAAGATAGAAATGAGAATGAGAGGAAGAGCTGAGGACTTTTAGCACAAACAACACAATGGTACCCTTAAGAACCGTACCTTTCACGTGCCAAAAAGTCACCCTTTAAATAGGGTAAAGGACATCTCCTAAAGTTGTCCAACCCGATACCAGTCGACTGCCTCTGGTCCCACCCATTTGGCTAGCCAACAGCTAGCCCAACGGCTAGTTTTTCGGGGTTACCAGTCGACTGCCCCATGGGCAGTCGACTGGTGTCTTGGGAAGTTCTGGCAGTCGACTAATTCCCTCCCAGTCGACTGCCCAGCTTACACAAGCATTCCTCCCTACTCCGACGACCCTCCTTCACGTGTATCTTCAAGTATACTCCCTTGGCTTGCCCCTTAAAGTCCTCTTCCACCGGCTATCGCCCCTCGGATGCACACGCAAGCCCTCGGCTTGCCTCCATGCCACCCTTCACGTGTGCCCTTTGAAGTCCACTTCCCGGCTTGCCCTTGGAGTTCTCTTCCCTCGGCTCTCGTCCCTCGGATGTGTCCTCCACGTGTGACTCACCAAGTCCTGCAAGACTTATTCACACATATCAAAACAATATAATGTTGATGCAGTCTGACCCTGATTGTTGTTTTGGTGTTGACACCGATTTTAGTTTAGGTTGATGATTATGATGATTATGATTAAGTCCTGATCGGGGATCAGGCAGGGTATGGGAAATCCTAGCTTGGAGGGCTAGGTATTGGAAAATCCTAACCTGGAGGGTTAGGTGTGGAAAATCCTAGCTTGGAGGGCTAGGTGTTGAAAAGTCCTAATTCGGAAGAGTTGGATGAAAAGTCCTAGCTTGGAGGGCTAGGTGAAAAGTCCTAACTTGGAGGGTTAGGTGCAAATTCCCAACTTGGAGAGTTAGGTGAAAAAATCCTGGCTTGGAGGGTCAGGTCCTAGCTTGGAGGGCTAGATTTGGAAAAGTCCTAATTCGGAAGAGTTGGGTGAAAAGTCCTAGCTTGGAGGGCTAGGTGAAAAGTCCTAACTTGGAGGGTTAGGTGCAAATTCCCAACTTGGAGGGTTAGGTGAAAAATCCTTAGCTTGGAGGGCTAAGGTGGATGAAACCCTAGCTTAGAGGGCTAGGTTGGAGCCCCTGGATCGGTCTGGTGACCGATCAGGGAGTTGGCACGGTGCTCCTTCGTGGATCGGTCTGGTGACCGATCCAGCGATGACTGATCGGTCTGGTGACCGATCAGGGAGTATGCGTTTCACCCATTGCTTTGCTCCTGATCGGTCTAGTGACCGATCAGGGAGCAAACAGTGAGGTTGAGTTCCCTTGCTGATCTGCTCCTGATCGGTCTAGTGACCGATCAGGATCACTGTGCAGATCGTTCTGGAGAACAATCCAGCATCGCGGGTTCCTCTCTATAATCGATCAGGACGGAGCATGATCTGTCTGGTCATGACCTGATCGGTCTGGTGACCGATCAGGAGACTCTCTGATCGGTCCGGTGACCGATCAGGAGGTTTGGACTGCGATGATCAGAAATCGCCCGATAAAGGGGTGGATCGGTCTGGTGATCGATCCACAACCTAGGATCGGTCTGGTGATCGATCCAGGAGAGTCCCAAAGAAATCGCAATTTCTAATTGAGCGTTGGGGACCGATCAGGACGGAGCCTGATCGGTTTGGACCCAGCCTGATCGGTCTGGTGACCGATCAGGAGACTCTCTGATCGGTCTGGTGACCGATCACTTTAATTCAAAATGCACTGTCAGACGCTCTGATCGCGTCTGAACGTATCCGATTCTCTGCGCTTAACATCTGATATATGATTTGCTGTGTGATATGCTGCTCTAACACACTGATTAAGCTGCAGGTGACAGGGAAGGATTCAAACACTCAAGGAGAGTCAATGGTGGCCTTTCCTTGGAGCAGGTTTGTCCGTTTTCCACCTCGGGTTGCAACGGCTGGAGCTGCAGACTGGAGCTGCTGACTAGAGCTTGGCTGAGGGAGGCTCAGGAAGTCCAGGGAGAGCTCAGTGGTAGCTGGCGTTGGCAGGGAAGCAGCTGGAGGCTGCAGGAGATGGTGTCACCTGATGCTGAGTGGAGAAACAAAAGGGCGGAAGAAAGCTTCTTTGAAGTAGAGTTCGCGAATTGAGTTCTTGCTGCGCCTTTGGTTTCTCCACAACTTGCTTGCGCGTTCTGAAATTTCATCACCTTAAGCAAGCTACTGCAATCTTGAAGCAACCTTTCATTACTTGAGCGCTAGAAGGAAGGAACAAGAAGCTCCGAGTCCAACAGCGAGAAGACACGAGGAGAAGGCTCTTGCGTGAGATCGTCGCTGGGTGGAGCTCTGAGGGAGCTTGCTGTGTTCTTGTCTTTGCTAAGTGCTAAGTAAGATCTTTCTTGTGTTTCATTGTGCTTAAACCTATATCTATGATTGAAACGCTGTGGAGAGGTTTCTCCACCGAGAAGGAGGTTGCTTTCTATCCGGTGTTAACCGGGGCTTGATTTGCCGACGATCAAGGGATCACCCACCTTAAGGGCACACCAAGGAGTAGGGGCAAGTTATCCCCGAACCTTGTAAACCCTCCTTGTTAGCGATCTTGCTAGTTGTGTTTGGTTGCCTTCGTTTTCTGTTTTTGTTTTCTGCACTTCTTTTTTTCAATTGTTTTCTTCCGCTGTGCTACTGATAAGTTTGAGTGCAGAATTCGATAAGTGCCTAAAGTCCAAGTGTTTGGCTATATTCACCCCCCCCCTTCTCTAGCCATCCGGGTTCCAACAAGTGGTATCAGAGCTTGGGGCTCTGTTTTTGCGGATTAACAACCGAGAGCTACATCCATGGCTTTGAGAGAAGGCTTTTCCACCACCCGACCTCCATTCTTCGATGGCGCAGATTTCCAATATTGGAGATCGAAGATGGAATATTACTTGAAGATGGATATCCACACTTGGTTCGCGGTGAAGGAGGGCTTCACCCCTCCGAAGGATGATGAAGGCAAAGAACTTGAGTCTTCGCGGTGGACAGCCGAACAAACTCGGAAGAGTGAAGCCGACGCGAAGGCGGTTGTCACTCTACAATGCGGCATGAACAAAGACCAACTCATCAAGGTTGGTCCTTTCACAAGTGCAAAGGACTTGTGGAACAAGCTCATCGAACTCCACGAGGGCACCCGAGACTCAAGAATTGCCAAGAGGGACTTGTTCCTCAATCAACTTCAAAATCTCTCCATGAAGGAGTATGAAACGGTAAGTGAGCTCTATAGCCGGTTCAAGGAAGTCCTCAATGGGCTTCATTCGATTGATGAAAAGGTCGAGAATCGCGACCTTGTGAGGTATGTACTAAAAGCATTTCCAAGGAATGCTTTGTGGTCATCCATGGTGGATGTCTACAAAGTATCCAAGGATTTATCCATTGTTAAGTTAGATGATTTGTTTTGTGAAATGGAATTGCATGAAATGGCTAACAAAGGCTCCAAGGAGAAGGGGATTTCCTTAGTTGCAGGGGATCGATCAAACAAGAAGAAGAAGGAGAAGGAAGTCACTTCATCTTCATCCTCTTCCGAATCCGAGTCCGATTCCGAGGAAGATGGCAGCGGCTCCACATCCTCCGAGATGGCGAACTTCGTGAGAATGATGATGAGAAGGGGTCGACACTTCAAGAGTAGAGGTAACTCTAGTGAAGCAAACTTGATAAGATTAATGCTTCTTGCTTTGAGTGTGGTAGGAAAGGGCATTTCAAGAATGAATGCCCAAAACTAAAGAAGAAGGAGGAGAAATCCAAAAAGAAAGAGGAGAAATCGAAGAAAAAGAAGAAGGCATTAAAGGCCACTTGGGATGAGTCATCCTCAAGCTCATCCGATGAAGAGAAGGAGGAGAAGAGCACAAGGCATATGGCACTCAAGGCTCTTGGAGAAGAGAGCAGTGATGAATCTTCCAACTCCTCAAACGCGGCTTCATCATCTTCGGATGATGAAGAGGTAACTTCTCCCGAACTTGAAAATTGTTATAGAGCAATTGCATGTTTAACCAATATGCTAAAGAAGTCAAAAAATAAGGTTAAAGCATTGCAATTAGAAATTGATCAATTGAAACTATCTAGGGATGATAACATTGATGACTTACATGTTGAATTGTTAGAAGATGAGATTAAGTCATTAAAACTTGAGGTTGAACATTTGAAATCCTCTAAGGTTGAGGATGTAGATGATTTGCATAATGATTTGCTAGTAGAAGAAAACCAATCATTAAAGAGTGAAATTGAGAGACTCAAGAATATTCTTGAGAAGTTCTCAACTAGCTCTAAGACCCTAGATATGATCTTGAATGCCCAAAGGGCAGTCTACAATAGGGCCGGTATTGGTTACCGTCCTAAAGAACCCTCATTTGTGTCTCTTATGTCTAGGACTGATATGAGATAATATAGGACACCCAAGGTTCAAAAGAAAGTTGTCAAGGCATGGGTGCCTAAGTCTTGTTTAGTTGATGCTTTAGGTCCCAAGGTTTGGGTACCTAAAACTTCTATTTTTCGAATTGTGTAGGTTATGATTGAGGAGGAGCATCTATCAACTTGGTTCGTTGATAGTGGATGCTCCAAACACATGACCGGGGATAGATCATTGTTTACCACACTTCACAAGAAAAGTAGAGGTAATGTTTCATTTGGTAACAATGGTAGTCTTAAGGTCATAGGAATAGGAGACATTCAAATATCCGAATGTCTTAGAATTTCAAATGTCCTTCTAGTCAAGGGGATGAAATCTAATCTCCTAAGTGTCAGTCAATTGTGTGACACGGGTTACACAATTGATTTTCAACCAAGTCAATGTTTAGTTAGACAACATGACACCTTGGACACGGTACTAGTAAGAACAAGAGTAGACAATATTTATCAAGTTTCATTTAAAGTGTCAGTCAAACTTTGTGATGCTTGTCAAATGGGTAAGCAAACGAAATCTGCACATAAAGGTAAAAGCACTGTAAGTACTTCTACAGCTTTAGATTTACTTCACATGGATCTATTTGATTGTAGTACTATCATATCATTGAATGGAAGTAGATATTGTTTTGTGATCATTGATGATTTCACTAGATATACATGGACCTACTTTTTAAAATATAAGGACCAAACCTTAGATGTTTTTATTTCTTTTTGTAGAAGAGTTGAGAAGGAAAAATCATCAACAATTAAGACAATTAGAAGTGATCATGGAGGTGAATTTCAAAATCAACGGTTTTTAGAATTTTGTCAAGATAGAGGTTATAGACATGAGTTATCTACTCCTAGAACACCACAACAAAATGGTGTTGTAGAGAGGAAGAACCGTGTTTTACAAGAGGCTTCACGAAGCATGTTTAATGAGTACTCACTCCCGAGTTACTTATGGGCTGAAGCTGTAAATACAGCTTGCTACTGATGAAGGGATACTAGTCGGGTATTCCCTCGTTAGCAAAGCCTACCGAGTCTACAACAAGAAGTCTAGATTAATTGAAGAGTCTTCTGATGTTGTCTTTGAAGAAATTCCAAAAGTCAATGGTCAACCAGAAGATGAGGTCCAATTCGAACTTAGGAGACTAAGTTTGAATGAGAGTCCAAATTTTATTGATGGTGATGAATCCGATGACAGTGAGCCTAGACAACCCATTGATCAGCCGGATCCTGAGGCTGAGCTTATGTCTAGTGAACCTGTTCAAGAAGCACCACCAACACCTAGGTAAACTAGATTAGCCTCTAGTCATCCCCAAGACCAAATTGTTGGAGACATCCACCATGGGGTTAGGACTAGATCATTCTTCCGGAATGAGGCTAATGAAGTTGCTTTAATTTCTGAAATTGAACCTAAAAAAATTGATGAAGCATTAAATGATCCCGAATGGATCATTGCAATGCAAGATGAACTAGGTCAATTCGAAAGGAGTCAAGTTTGGGACATAGTCCCTAGACCTAAGAAGATCACCATCATTGGAACCAAATGGGTCTTCAAGAACAAATTGAACCATAAGGGAGAAATCACTAGAAACAAGGCATGCTTAGTAGCCAAGGGCTACAGTCAAGTTGAAGGCCTTGATTATGATGAGACCTATGCTCCCGTGGCACGATTAGAGTCCATCTGATTGATGCTAGCATTTGCAGCACATCGTGGTTTCAAATTATATCAAATAGACGTCAAATCGGCTTTTCTAAATGGTTTGATTAGGGAAGAGGTCTATGTCGAACAACCTCCGAGGTTTGAGAGTACCGAATTCCTAAACCACGTGTTCAAGCTCAAAAAGGCACTTTATGGCCTTAAACAAGCACCCCGAGCTTGGTACGAGCGGTTGTCAACTTTTCTGATTGAAAAAGGCTTTGTAAGAGGCCAAACAAACCCTACACTATTTCTACGGAGAGATGGTGACAATATTTTTGTAGCCCAAGTATATGTCGATGACATAATTTGTGGCTCAAATAACAAGGGCTATTTAAATGAATTCATTGGACACATGGAAAGTGAGTTTGAAATGAGTCTAGTGGGAGAGTTGACTTTCTTCCTTGGACTTGAAATCAAGCAAACTCGCGATGGTATCCATGTGCACCAATCAAAGTATACACAAGAAATGCTTCGAAAATTTAACATGAGTGATTCAAAAGAGGTAACCACTCCCATGGCTACAAATACAAGATTAGACAATGATGAGAGTGGTAAACCCGTTGATTTGACTCAGTACCGAAGCATGATAGGTAGCTTACTATACCTCACAGCTAGTCGACCGGATATCCTATTTGCTGTGGGTATGTGCGCTAGGTATCAAGTCTGTGCCAAGGAATCTCATTTGATCGTTGTTAAGCGAATTTTGAGATATCTCAAAGGCACATTGGTGTCGGTCTATGGTACCGCCGTACCGAATCTTTTGATTTAATTGGCTATACCGATTCCGACTACGCTGGATGTAAGTTGGACCGGAAAAGCACAAGTGGGGGTTGCCAATTCTTAAGTTCGTCCTTAGTAAGCTGGTCAAGTCGGAAGCAACATTGTGTTGCTCTCTCCACGATCGAGGTAGAATATATCGCTATGGGAGAGAGCGTATCACAGTTGTTGTGGATGATCCACACTCTAGAGGACTATGGATTGAGTTACAAGGGTGTGCAAGTGTTATGTGATAACATTAGCACGATTAACCTAACCAAAAATCCAGTCCATCATTCTAGGACCAAACATATTGAAGTGCGTCACCACTTCATTAGAGATCATGTGGCTAGGGGAGATATTATACTCTCACATGTAGAGTCCAAATCAAACCTAGCTGACATTTTCACTAAACCACTCCCCGAAAATGAATTTAGTTTCCTAAGGAGGGAGTTGGGAATGTGTCATGTTTCATGAATTTCAAAATGCATTCAAAACCCTTCATGATTATTTCGAAATTGTTGGGAAACAATTGGGTAACTTTGGGGACATCTCACACAAACTATAAGGTTCAACAAAATATTTTTGTTTGCTAGATATGGGGTGAGATGTTAGGATCAACTTAAATTCTCAAAATGTCAATGCATCCCTTGAGAAATTAAGTTGACGAGATAATAATCACTTCGGTGACCAAGTATGGGGAAAACCAATGCATAACACATGTGTATTTGGCTCCATGATCATACTTGGACATTCCAATCAAGGAAACTTGATTGGAAACTTGGATTTGGCACAAATTGTTTGAATGATTGTTGTTTGAGTTTGACTCCACTTGGGTGGAGCAAAGTGATTGTTGAACCTATAAGGACCTTTGATCCTTGTTTAGGGATCAATTTTAGTCATGAGATCATGTCCAAGTTCGATAAACTTCATCAGATCTCGTTGGAAAGATTCTGAAAATCTGAGACAGAATGTTTCAGATCGTATCTGAAAGTTTCAGGAACCCTGATCGGTCACTGGACCGATCAGGTGTAAGGCTGATCGGTCCCCGGACCGATCTGGATCCATCCTGTAACGATCGGTCCACAGACCGATCAGAGAGGCAGCAGTGACTTTACGAAATCCTGACCAAACTTACTGAGCTAGCCTGGATCGGTCCCCGGACCGATCTGGCACCCTATGGTGATCGGTCCACAGACCGATCAGGGGGCTCACAGGTTTCCCTCCGAACCCTACTGTTCGTGTCCTGATCGATCAGACGATCGATCAGGAGCGAGCCTGATCGGTCACCCGACCGATCAGGACCAGGTCAGTCCGATCAGGCTATAGCCTGATCGGTCTGAGCGCTATCAGATCGAACGGTGATTCGTTCAAACGCATTAAAGTCTGGTTCGTGGACCGATCCACCAACCGATTAACTCGTCGCGTAAACCCTTCTTCTCCCAAGCCCTAGCGCCGAATCACCACACGCGCACTTCATCCTGAGTGAGAAACCTCCCTGCGTCCTCTTCTTCCTCGAGAGAGCTTCTGTGCGTGTGTTCCTGGGAAGGGCTACTGCAAGTTCTTTCTTCTTCCTACGAGTCTCTCTTCCGCTGAAGGTTTTCTTGCGCTCATCTCTGTCGCCGAGAGTCTTTTCCTGCGCAACCTCTTCTTCCAATCTTCAAGTAATTCGGCAATGGCACCTAAGTAAGCTTTTGTCTCAGTTTTCCTTACAAATCAGTCTATAAAATATGTATATGAAGCTAATCCTGTTTTGGTGTTTGTTCTTGCTGTTGTGCCGTAACCTTCTTGTGTTGGCCGTGACCCTATCTTTCCATGCTTCATCTTATGATTATGTTATCTGTGACCAAATCTCTCTCTCATTTCATAATTGTCCTTCTGTTGATCAAATGTGTTATCATATATTCACTGATTGGGTCTTGAATTACCTCTTGTCTTTCGATCAATCCTTAATCTTGTGTCATGATTAACTTGATTCGAACTATCTTTATGATTTCTTCAAATCTTTAGAAAATCATCTAAGGGTAAAGAACCAATGGAGGGGAGCTCTAAGGGCAAAGACCCTTCATCATCTACACCTCCTTCGAGTCCTCCACCACCTCCACATACCAGATTCCGAAACATTCACTATGCTCTAAACTATCAATGGCACATTTTCAAACTTATGTCGTGTCGATCGGTGGACCAAACCTTTATCTACGAATATTGTCCTACGGTGAGACAAATCATTGAGTACTATGAGCTCCAACCCATCCTTTTCTTAGAGAGACTAATCAATTTTGATTTGGTCTCTGAATTCTACAATAACATGGTCAGTGGAGAGGGCACGGGGTGGAGGACCCGTGTCGCTGGTGTCGATCTTGACTTTACTCTATCTGCCTTCACTGCCTTTCTTGGATGTCGTCGGTCCGAGAATGTCTTCTCACTCTATCCCTATCTTCCGGATCCCTTACCACTTCCTTTTGATGGAATCACTCATGACTCCATCTATGAGCATTTTCTAGGTCATCCCAGGCCAAGGGGTTCCAGTGAGCGTGACCGTGGCTTTCCCACATTTCCTGCTCTCCAACTTTCCTCCACTGATTATGTCTTGTTTAAGATCATCACCAACTGTCTCCTTCCTACTACCACCAAGCACCTCGATGAGATTCATCCATTCCACTGCTTGATGCTCTATGGCATGCATCGGCAGTTAGACTTTGATATCGTGCCATCCATCTATTTCTCCATCATAGTCCATAGTCTGAGGTACGGCCAGACAGTTCACATGACATTTGG
Source organism: Boesenbergia rotunda (assembly GCA_024364735.1). NCBI lineage: Eukaryota > Viridiplantae > Streptophyta > Magnoliopsida > Zingiberales > Zingiberaceae > Boesenbergia > Boesenbergia rotunda. The sequence continues at coordinate 66,683 of JAGFNQ010005970.1, forward strand.
ACATATCATTACGGCTTGGCTTGAGTCAGTGGGTATCGATGTTTCACAGGGTCGTATTGTGCCCATGATTCGACAGGACTGCCGCCTGGATCGTCGCATGCTCGCTCAGTCCGGCATTGTTGTTGGGCCACAAGGGCTAAGGTGGAAGGATAGGAGACATGGAGGGGAGCTACCGAGAGCAGCCCATGATCCGGAGCCGCCAGCTGATGCTGCAGATTATGATGAGTGGGCTCCTGACCTCCGCTGGCAGGTTGCGGAGCTAGAGCGGATGATGGAGCGCGAGTTGCATATCTCCGAGCTCTAGCGACAAGAGGTCCGCTCAGAGTTTCAGTCTTTTGATCGTCGTCTAGATGCTCTAGCATCCAACATCTCTGAGGTCAGCTCACTACATGACAGATGGTATGAGGAGTGGTATCATCATACATTTCCGGATGGTACGTCCCCCAGTGGCACTTCACCAGGGGATATCATATACATTGATGATTCAGACGATGATCCAGTTGACGATTGACTGCTCTATGTTCTTGTTTGCTAAATTCTGACTATTTGACGGATGTGTCCGACTTGATTTTTGTCTGTTATGGCATGATATTAACTTTACTGAATTTACTTACATCGAACAATTTATCTGCATGTTTGCTACATTGTCATGCTTATGCTTATGATGCCATGTTCATATGTTGCATGTGAATGCTATATCTTGATCTATCTTTTTACATGATTTCATATGTGTTCCAAAATTTCAATCAAAAATCAATTTAATCTATATGGTTTTGGGATACCCCTAGGATTGAGGGGGAGTATGGTTAAACTTAACAGCCCCTCTAGACCTTTTCGGTGTTCGACAAAAGGGGAGAATGTTGGTTGGTTAAGTTTAGGATGATTATATTGTAGGGGGAGGATCTTGATTCCCCTATAATTCTGAAAGTTAAGAAATTGATTGAGAATCCCTAAACTTAAAATCAGATTGTCAAATAACAAAAAGGGGGAGATTGTTGATGCAGTCTGACCCTGATTGTTGTTTTGGTGTTGACACCGATTTTAGTTTAGGTTGATGATTATGATGAAGTCCTGATCGGGATCAGCAGGTATGGAATCCTAGCTTGGGGCAGGTATGGAATTCTAACTGGAGGGTTATGGGAAAATCCTAGCTTGGAGGGCTAGGTATTGGAAAATCCTAACCTGGAGGGTTAGGTGTGGAAAATCCTAGCTTGGAGGGCTAGGTGTTGAAAAGTCCTAATTCGGAAGGGTTGGGTGAAAAGTCCTAGCTTGGAGGGCTAGGTGAAAAGTCCTAACTTGGAGGGTTAGGTGCAAATTCCCAACTTGGAGAGTTAGGTGAAAAAGTCCTGGCTTGGAGGGTCAGGTCCTAGCTTGGAGGGCTAGGTTTGGAAAAGTCCTAATCCGGAAGAGTTGGGTGAAAAGTCCTAGCTTGGAGGGCTAGGTGAAAAGTCCTAACTTGGAGGGTTAGGTGCAAATTCCCAACTTGGAGGGTTAGGTGAAAAATCCTTAGCTTGGAGGGCTAAGGTGGATGAAACCCTAGCTTGGAGGGCTAGGTTGGAGCCCCTGGATCGGGTGACCGATCAGGGAGTTGGCACGGTGCTCCTTCGTGGATCGGTCTGGTGACCAATCAGGGAGTATGCGTTTCACCCATTGTGTTGCTCCTGATCGGTCTGGTGACCGATCAGGGAGCAAACAGTGAGGTTGAGTTCCCTTGCTGATCTGCTCCTGATAGGTCTGGTGACCGATCATGATCACTGTGCAGATCGTTCTGGAGAATGATCCAGCGTCGCGGGTTCCTCTCTATGATCGATCAGGACGGAGCCTGATCTGTCTAGTCATGACCTGATCGGTCTGGTGACCGATCAAGGACCGGTGACCGATCAGGAGACTCTCTGATAGGTCCGGTGACCGATCAGGAGGTTTGGACTGTGAAGATCAGAAATCGCCCGATAAAGGGGTGGATCGGTTTGGTGATCGATCCACAACCTGGGATCGGTCTGGTGATCGATCCAGGAGAGTCCCAAAGAAATCACGATTTCTAATTGAGCGTTGGGGACCGATCAGGACGGAGCCTGATCGGTCTGGATCCAGCCTGATCGGTCTGGTGACCGATCAGGAGACTCTCTGATCGGTCCGGTGACCGATCACTTTAATTCAAAATGCACTGTCAGACGCTCTGATCGCGTCTGAACGTATCCGATTCTCTGCGCTTAACATCTGATATATGATTTGCTGTGTGATATGCTGCTCTAACACACTGGTTAAGCTGCAGGTGACAGGGAAGGATTCAAACACTCAAGGAGAGTCAATGGTGGCCTTTCCTTGGAACAGGTTTGTCCGTTTTCCACCTCGGGTTGCAACGGCTGGAGCTGCAGACTGGAGCTGCTGACTAGAGCTTGGCTGAGGGAGGCTCAGGAAGTCCAGGGAGAGCTCAGTGGTAGCTGGCGTTGGCAGGGAAGCAGCTGAAGGCTGCAGGAGATGGTGTCACCTGATGCTGAGTGGAGAAACAAAAGGGCGGAAGAAAGCTTCTTTGAAGTAGAGTTCGCGAATTGAGTTCTTGCTGCGCCTTTGGTTTCTCCACAACTTGCTTGCGCGTTCTGAAATTTCATCACCTTAAGCAAGCTACTGCAATCTTGAAGCAACCTTTCATTACTTGAGCGCTAGAAAGAAGGAACAAGAAGCTCCGAGTCCAACAGCGAGAAGACACGAGGAGAAGGCTCTTGCGTGAGATCCTCGCTGGGTGGAGCTCTGAGGGAGCTTGCTGTGTTCTTGTCTTTGCTAAGTGCTAAGTAAGATCTTTCTTGTGTTTCATTGTGCTTAAACATATATCTATGATTAAAACGCTGTGGAGAGGTTTCTCCACCGAGAAGGAGGTTGCTTTCTATCCGGTGTTAACCGGGGCTTGATCTGCCGACGATCAAGGGATCACCCACCTTAAGGGCACGCCAAGGAGTAGGGGCAAGTTATCCCCGAACCTTGTAAACCCTCCTTGTTAGCGATCTTGCTAGTTGTGTTTGGTTGCCTTCGTTTTCTGTTTTTGTTTTCTGCACTGCTTTTTTTCAATTGTTTTCTTCCGCTGTGCTACTGATAAGTTTGAGTGCAGAATTCGATAAGTGCCTAAAGTCCAAGTGTTTGGCTATATTCACCCCCCCCCCTCTCTAGCCATCCGGGTTCCAACATATAACACCCTAACTTTAATCATATTGGCACACACATCAAATCATGATCTTCCCGATCATACTTAGGTCGATTGCCCCAACAGCTCCTACTAACATTTCATATATGATACACCGGATAATAGTAGGATATGCATGAGGCTAACTTTGTGATTATAGGCATAAGATCCAACTATTATAGCTGTGTGATTGTGTATGATGGTTGTGTCTGATTGTATATTTTATTTGAATTCTCGGAGTTGACGAGACTATTTGTATTTAATTGTGTAATTAAATACGATAATGTTAGCCGCTTTATTTTAATTTATTTCGATCTAGATTTTATGTACACTTCTTTGTGGAGTATAGGATCGATGGATGTAAATTAAAATATATTTTTTCTTAGCTCGGATCTTCTTGCTTGCGCACAGCTAAAGGAGGTGGAGACGAGGTGGCGACACGACTGGAAGCATATTGAAGAACAGCGGAATCTACAAAGCCATATAGTTGGAAATTTTGAATTTCCATATTTATTGTTTACTGTTTAATATGCTTGTTGTGATTGCTTGTAAAAATTTCTCATTTTAAAAATTACTAAGTGTGTGAGGGAATCTTTGAGCTCCGTCGTCTCCATTACTAATTTGAAAAGTAATGCATTCAAACTTGTGCGTTGGCTCTGAGTGTCTTCCTCCACATCGGATGAGTTTGTTTTGTGGATCACTAGTTCAAATTTGATTATAGAAAATTATTTAGGAACATGTAATCTTCCCCATCGGAAGGGACATAATCCTAGATAATTAGCTTAGTATTGAGTAATAGTGTACACTTAGATACAATTAATAGCATCCTCCCCATCGGAGTCACTGCTATTATTTGTATGGCAGAAGATTAACCAACTTTTAATTTTATATGTCAAAAAATAAGGTTGACAAATAATAAATTAATGGGTAAAACCTCCTCTTACAAATGCTTGAATTAGTATACCTCCACACTATCGTGGCATACAAAATTCACGGTGTTTTGAGGTGTTGGTGATTTTAAAATTTTATTGTTTGAGGAATCAATATGATTTTAAAATCTAATGTTTTGACCACTTGTGATTCTTAGGATTTTCAAAATAGCTTTCAATCCTCTTGCTGTGATTTTAAAAGAAAACAAACTTACTAGTCCAAATTATATTAATTGGAAATGTAACTTGGATATTGTCTTGACTACTAAGGAGTATAAATTTGTACTCTTTGAGATCTATCCTAATAAGCCTAGTGAAGAGGAGAGAGAACATTATAAGACTGGATAAAGGCAGATGAGATGGCGCGATGTTATATTTTGGCCTCCATGTCAAATGTGCTGCAACATCAACGTCAGACTTTTTCTACTACTTATGACATGATGTTCAATCTCAATGAATTCTTCGGACACCAGAATCGGGCTGCCAGGCAAGAGGCCATGAGAAACTTGATGATGACCACCATGGCTAAGGGGACACCCGTGAGGGATCATGTCCTCAAGTTGATGGCTCATTTGAATAAGATGGAAGTCCTTGGAGCTGAAATCGATGGGGAAACCTAGGTCGATATCATTCTCCAGACGCTACCCATGAGTTTTGAGCAGTTCTGCCTGAATTACAATATGAACAAAAGGACATATTCATTGGCAAAACTTCTGACAGAACTCCAGGCAACAAAGGGGTTATTTCGTCAAAGTGCTCAAGCTTATGTTGCTGAAAAAGTATCTGCTTCTAAGACGAAAGGCAAAAAGAAGAAAAAGAAACAAGTTGGTTCGACAAAGAAAGCGGCGGGATCTCAGGGCGAAGTGAAGAAGCCGAAAGGCAAGTGCTTCACATGCAAGCAGGCTGGACATTGAAAGGTGAACTGTCCCCGCCGAAAGGAGAACAAAGAAGGTATATCTTTTTCATTAGTTATTGAAACATGTTTAGCGGTGTTATCTACCGGTACCTGGTGTGTAAATACGAGAGCCACTGATCATGTTTGTAATTCATTACAAGGGTTCCAGGAAACCAGACGACTATCTGAGGGCGAGATTACTGTCTACATGGGCAATGCTACGGAGGTGGCGGCTATTGTAGTGGGAGATGTTTATTTATCTTTGGATAAGAATAAATTTTTGGTTTAGAGAAATTATCTTTACGTACCTTGTTTTAGAAAGAATTTAATTTCAATTTCTAAATTATTTATAGATGGATATTTTGTTTCTTTTAATGATAGAGTTGTTATAAAAAGGAATAGAGAAATTATCTATTCTGGTGCGTTGGTTGGCAATTTATATATTCTTAATCCAATAACTCCCACGATGTAAATGAAAATTAATAACACGTCTTCTAACTCTAATAAGAGAAAAGAACCTTCGAAAATGAACCAAACATATCTTTGGCATCTAAGGTTGAGTCGTATTAACTTGAGTAGATGTAACGCCCGAAAATTCTCAAACCTAATTTTAGAAATATCCTAGAATTTATTCCGAATTTATGGATATTTTTATAGAATTTTTCCATGGACAAATAAGGCAAAAAGGAATAAATATAAAATGTGCAGTAAAAAAAATAAGAGGGGTTTGAAGCCTAGACCTTGTAAGTGAGAGGAGAATGGGCTGACCAAGTGAGATGATTTGCTTTTGTTAAAATAGATTAAGGGAAACAATAGATAAGGTAGAATTAGTTAAATTCGCCCCCATAAGTATAAAAGAGGGAGTTACGAGTTTTAGGTTAATTTTCTCCCAACCCAGCGACGCCGACGCCCTCCCTCACGCACGCGACCTCTCCTCTCGCCCTCTCTCCTGCGCGCGCGAACCAAGGGAAGATCCAAAGGATTTAAGAAGGAGGCTACGTTAGGGAATCTCTCCGAGGAAGAAGTCTCCGTTAGAAGCTCTCCGAAACTCTAAGGATCGTTCCTTTTCCCAAAAACCCACGCTTTAGAGTCGTAAGAACAAGCGCAGGATGTAAGTATCCCTCACCTACGGTATAAGTAGTTTCGGTTGCTTTTTCATATGTCTTATTTCCTTGTATGTATGTTTTACGATTAGAAATCGTAAATTTATGAACAAACATGTTGTGCTACCCGTTAGTTTTGGGTCATGAAGCACGTTAGGTGTTTGTTAAATTGTTCAGTTCAATTATTGCTATAGAAAGCATTAAAGAATAGAAATTCTTGCTTCAGTTTATGATCGGGACCAAGGTCCAACGGGATGGGCTCCTAGTTGCCCCTAGGTTTAGATAACCTAGTAAAAGCAAGAATCAGAAGAGAAAAAGAAAAGTATAAGAGAACTATTTTATTTTCAGTTGGCATTGTACCGGATTTCGGTCCAGGGATGGGCTCCAAGTTGCCCTAGGTTCAGATAACCTAGTATGGGATGGGCTCCTAGTTGCCCCTAGGTTCAAATAACCTAGTAGAACCCTAATGGATTCGGGATTTGCTACCTCGGATTTATTAGGGATGCGCGCACAGTTGGTACATTGCCGGGCCCACAGCAGTTGATTATTACTTTCACCTACTATATGTATTTAGTTTTCAGAAATTCATATTAGCATGCGGTGAATTTAATAATTAGTTTTATGGCAGTTAGTTTCAGTTCCAGTTCAAATATGTATGTCATGCTATAGCTTACTTTTCAGTTTTAGTTCAGTATGTGCTATGTCTCAGTGATATGCCATGACATTCTATGATATGTATTCTAGCATGAGCCTAGCATGATTACTTATGGATATGAGCATGTATGTGCATAGCATGTTTTACAAAAGCATAATTTGAATTTTCATAGTTTTGTGAGGCTAGATGGTACTTACTAAGCTTTATGCTTATTAGTTTGCATTTCCTTATACTGCAGATACAGGTAAAGGAAAGCACTAGTAGCGGAGGCGGCGGGCTTGATGCAAAGTGTGTGTGATGGTGGAGTTGGAATAAAAGTCTTCGGAGCTTGCAAAGCATAGAAAGTCTTTATTATGCTTCTTTAGTTATTCCGCAATAAATTATGTGAACCATGTATGAATTTAATTAGACTTGTATTCGTGGTGCCTAGTATGCTTGAAGTAGTTTAATTACCTGACTTAATATTGATTTTGTGAATGCTTGAATGTCATGAGTCATTTACTTGTGATAGGGTAATTTAGACCCATGTTTACGCTTTAGGAGTAAGAACTTGATACTTTTGATCTACATGCTAAATACTTAAGATATGCTTATTCTAAGATTAATGCACCATATGGAATGACATGTAGTAGCTAAGGATGCCTTTAGATAGGAATACTGAATAGTTTCAATAAAAAGTTGATACGAACTTGGCACATTCATGTTATGCTTTTACATGTCATTTTTGTGATTTCTAAGTTGCTATACATGCTAGAAACCCTCCAAAAACGTGTAATAAATGCCCTAGAATGGTTGTGGAACTTTATTTATGTCATTCTACTTGTTAGATATGATTTTGGTACATTGTGGCTCAAGTTTGGTAAAATCTAGAAATCTGAAAACTGGAATTTCAGAACTACCAGTCAACTGGGAAAATACCAGTCGACTGGTGTCGGGCACAGAAACATTCTGTGGCCCGACCAGTCGACTGGCATATAATAGTCGACTGGTACTGTGTAAAACAAAACTGGTGTAAAGCAGCTGGTTAGTACTTTGGCCATGCAATGCAGAGGTTGGGGGATCGAATCCTGCTAAGGTAATAAAATAAAAGTTTTGCTTTATTTTGGGCTAGTTAGTACTCTCAACATGTTTATGAATTGTTAGTTCAGTAAATAGTAAATTAAGAATTTTTAAACATTCTCCCAGCTAATTTAAAATTAGTAGAAATCAGTAATCAGCCAGTTAGTAGTAGCGATCCGCCTTGAAGCTTAGTACCAGAAGGCGGGTCGTTACAGAGTGGTATCAGAGCAAGTTCCATCTTTCCTCCTCACACACATCAGCATCAGACCTGCAGCTTCAAAGTAAGAGTATCTCTCACATTACTATATTTTCTTGCTTTCAGAATTATAGTATTTACATGTTATTCATGCTATCTGTTTTCTAGTCAGTTCTTGTTTGCATTTAACGGAAGCATGTTTAATACCTCAGTTTATATCTGATAGCATGTTTTTAGAATTAAAATATGAACTGTAGGACCCTCTTCTATTTTAGATAATGGCAAGAGGACGCTCCGCTAGGAGAGCACCAGTTACTGAACCCCAGCAGGAGGCAGACCACTCAGTGCCTCTAGCGGACCTGACAGAGGTAGTAGCACAACTACAGAGACAAGTAGCAGAACAACAGCAAGTAATTGCTGCTCTAACAGCTAATCAGCAGGCTACTCCCACTGTTACCCCAGAGCCCACGTGGAGACGCCGATAGTGACGGAGGTTCCACCTGTGGCGCCAGTCCCACCAGACATGCCAGTAGCCCCAGCAGCAGGGGCAAAAAGGGAAGCTTATCTGATCCAGTGGCAGAAGATCAAGCCAGAGACCTTCTCAGGCACCAGTGAACCATGGGATGCCCAAGCTTGGTTCAAGACCCTAGAGAGTACCATGGAGCTCCTAGACTGGCCAGAGCATGAGAAAGTGAAGTGCCCCTCCTTCTGCCTAGCCGGAGACGCACGTATGTGGTGGGAGCGTATCAAGATAAAATGCCCAGTCAATCAGATGACCTGGGCTAGCTTTGAAGAGGAGTTCTTTGAAGAATTCTTCCACATGCGAGTCACAAACCGCCACTACGACGAGTTCACAGAATTTCGGCAGGGCAACCTATCAGTAGGGGAAGCCATGAAGAGATTCAACAGGTTGGTGCGTCTGTGTCCCGAATTAGTCAGCACCGAACGAGAGCGAGTCAGGCTAATGCTCAAAATGCTAAGGCCAGAGATATCACTGAATATGGCCAGCGGCATCCATAGGCCGCAAACCTCAGAAGAACTAGTGAGCAGTGCTCTGATCACCGAGCATTACCTGAACAGCATGCGGCAGCAGAAGACAGTCGTGACAGAGAATAAGGGCCAAGGCAGTAGCACAGGAACTCAGAAACCCAGGGCTCCAACTCTAACTGGAAAGGAAAGAATCAAGGCAAAAGAAAGCAGTGGAACAATCCGAAAGGGGAGCCAGCCATCAAGCAAACCAAGTATCCCACCTGTTCCACGTGTGGTAGACAGCACTCAGGAGTCTGCCGCCTGGGCACACGAGGGTGCTACACCTGTGGTCAGGAAGGGCATATGGCCAAGCAATGCCCTAACAAGGCCAACTTACCTCCCCCACAGCCTATTCAGTATGGAGGTAAGCCGGCCCAGCTTCACCTGATGCAGACTGCACTAGAGGGTCCTTAGATCAGTCAAGGCAGATTAGAAGCTCCACCAGCAACTACTAATGCACGGGTTTTCTCACTGACCAGAGAGGATGTAGCCACCGCCTCTACAGTTGTTACAGGTCAGATTAGTATTTTAAACCTGCATGCATCTGTACTTTTCGATACTGGGGCAACCCATTCATATGTATCCAGGGCGTTCGCCGAAAAACTAGCAATACCTCCGGACGTACTTAGTGGTCAGTTTCTGACTACCCTACCCTCCGGAGACATCATGGCATCCACACACTGGCTCCGTGCCATACCAGTCGGCATTTCAGACAGAGAGCTTTACTGTGATCTGGTAATACTGAATATGTCCGACTATGATGTCATTTTTGGGATGGACTTCCTGAGCAAATACGGCGCTTCTATAGAGTGCCAAAAAAGGAAAGTCGTATTCCAACCAGAGGCAGGAGAGCAGTTTGAATACATCGGAGAACCGAAGAAGAATGCCAAGAAATTTCTCTCCGCCATGAAAGCACGGAAACTACTGAGTGCAGGATGTGCTGGATTTCTAGCACATGTAGTCCATGTTGAACAAGTCAAGGACCAAAAGCTAGAAGAGGTCCCAGTGGTATGTGACTACCCAGCAGTCTTCCCTGACGAGTTACCAGGCTTAGCACCAGACAGGGAGATAGAGTTTGAGATAGAGCTCATTCCAGGTACCAACTCCATTTCAAAAGCACCATACCATATGGCTCCAGCAGAATTAAGAGAACTTTGGGAGCAACTACAGGAGCTGCTCGACAAGGGCTTCATCCGCCCTAGTCATTCACCATGGGGAGCTCCAGTGTTGTTCGTGAAGAAGAAAGACGGGTCCATGCGCCTGTGTATAGATTACCGAGCTTTGAATCAAGTCACCATTAAGAACCGGTACCGTCTACCCAGGATCGATGATTTGTTCGATCAGCTAAAGGGATCCACAGTCTTCTCAAAGATAGATTTGAGATCCGGCTATCACCAGGTCAAAGTCAGAGAGGGTGATATCCCCAAGACAGCTTTCAGAACCAGATATGGGCACTACGAGTTTGTAGTCATGCCTTTTGGGGTCACAAATGCTCCAGCGACATTTATGGACCTCATGAACAGAGTATTCAGGGAGTACTTAGATAAGTTTGTCATCGTCTTCATTGATGGCATTCTTATCTACTCAAGAACTCAGGAGGAACATGCTGAGCATCTCAGGACAGTATTGCAGATCCTTCAGCAGAGCCAGCTGTATGCAAAATTCTCAAAATGTGAATTCTGGCTCGATCAGGTGTCTTTTCTAGGTCACATTATCTCCAAGGAAGGGGTGATGGTAGATCCCAGCAAAATAGAAGCAGTAAGTAACTGGATCAGACCGAAGAATGCCAGTGAGATCAGAAGTTTTCTGGGTCTAGCCGGTTACTATAGGAAGTTTGTAGAGAATTTCTCTAGAATAGCCTCCCCACTGACAGCTCTTACCGGAAAGAGCAGAAAGTTTCAGTGGACAGAGGACTGTGAGAACAGTTTTACAGAATTAAAGAGAAGATTGACTAGTGCTCCCATCCTGACTCTTCCAGAGACCACTGACAGCTTTGAC
>JAGFNQ010005970.1:77922-129150 GCA_024364735.1 Boesenbergia rotunda
CAGGTGATAGAGCCACAGACGGTACAAGTTAGCGAAGATCTCAGTTATGATAGTCGACCTATTCAGATAATAGACTGAGCAGTTAAGAAATTGCGAAACAAGGAGGTACCATTAGTGAAAGTCATATGACAAAATCACAGAGTAGAAGAGGCAACATGGGAATCAGAGGACAGCATGAGGCAGAAATACCCAGAATTATTTTAAGTTCGAGGACGAACTTTTTATAAGGTATGGGGGATTGTAACGACCGAAAATTCTCAAAACTAATTTTAGAAATATCTTAGAATTTATTCCGAATTTATGGATATTTTTATAGAATTTTTCCATAAACGAAAGTGGCAAAAAGGGATAAAAAGAAAAATACCGTTTAATTAGGATTTGATCCCTAAACCTAGGGTTAAGAGAGGAAGGGGCTGACCAAGTGGGATGGTTTGCTTTTGTTGAAATAGATTAAGGGAAACAATAGATAAGGTAGAATTAGTTAAATTCGCCCCCATAAGTATAAAAGAGGGAGTTACGAGTTTTAGGTTAGTTTTCTCCCAACCCAGCGACGCCGACGCCCTCCCTCACGCACGCGACCTCTCCTCTCGCCCTCTCTCCCGCGCGCGCGAACCAAGGGAAGATCCAAAGGATTTAAGAAGGAGGCTACGTTAGGGAATCTCTCCGAGGAAGAATTCTCCGTTAGAAGCTCTCCGAAACTCTAAGGATCGTTCCTTTTCCCAAAAACCTACGCTTTAGAGTCGTAAGAACAAGCGCAGGATGTAAGTATCCCTCACCTGCAGTATAAGTAGTTTCGGTTGACGTTTCGTAGGTTTTATTTCCTTATATGTATGTCCTACGATTAGAAATCGTGGATTATGAACAAGCACGTTGTATTAACCCTTCGGATTAGTTTTAGAGTCTGAAGGTATCCCTGGATGGGCTTGAGTGCACTTACCCTTCAGTTTCGGGTTAAGGAGCACGTTCGAGTGCCCAGGGAGCGACTTTAAAAGAAAAGAAAGGGTAAAGTCGCAAGGTGTTTGTTAAATTGTTAGTCCGTTAATGCTATAGAAAGCATTAAAGAATAGAAATTCTTGCTTCAGTTATGATTGGGACCAAGGTCCAGTGGGATGGGCTCCTAGTTGCCCCTAGGTTTAGATAACCTAGTAAGAGCAAGAATCAGAAGAGAAAAAAGAAAAGTATAAAAGAACTATTTTATTTTCAGTGGCATTGTACCGGACTCCGGTCCAGGGATAGGCTCCAAGTTGCCTCTAGGTTTAGATAACCTAGTATGGGATGGACTCCTAGTTGCCCCTAGGTTTAGATAACCTAGTAGAACCCTAATGGATTCGGGATTTGCTACCTCGGGTTTATTAGGGATGCGCGCTCAGTTGGTACATTGCCGGGCCCACAGCAGTTGATTATTACTTTCACCTATTATATGTATTTAGTTTTCAGAAATTTATAATAGCATGTAGTGAATTTAATAATTAGTTTTATGTTAGTTAGTTTCAGTTCCAGTTCAGATATGTATGTCATGCTATAGCTTACTTTTCAATTTTAGTTCAGTATGTGCTATGTCTCAGTGATATGCCATGACATTCTATGATATGTATTTTAGCATGAGTCTAGCATGATTACTTATGGATATGAGCATGTATGTGCATAGCATGTTTTACAAAAGCATAATTTGAGTTTTCATAGTTTTGTGAGGCTAGATGGTACTTACTAAGCTTTATGCTTATTAGTTTGCATTTCCTTATACTGCAGATACAGGTAAAGGAAAGCACTAGTAGCGGAGGCGGCGGGCTTGATGCAAAGTGTGTGTGATGGTGGAGTTGGAATAAAAGTCTTCGGAACTTGCAAAGCATAGAAATAATCCTTTTTATGCTTCTTTAGTTATTCTGCAATATATTATGTGAACCATGTATGAACTTAATTAGACTTGTATTCGTGGTGCCTAGTATGCTTGAAGTAGTTTACTTACCTGACTTAACATTGGTTTTGTGAATGCTTGAATGTCATGAGTCATTTACTTGTGATAGGGTAATTTAGACCCATGTTTACGCTTTAGGAGTAAGAACTTGATATTTTTGATCTACATGCTAAATACTTAAGATATGCTTGTTCTAAGATTAATGCACCATATGGAATGACATGTAGTAGCTAAGGATGCCTTTAGATAGGAATACTGAATGGTTTCAATAAGAAGTTGATATGAACTTGGCACATTCATGTTATGCTTCTATATGTTGTTTTTGTGATTTCTAAGTTGCTATACATGCTAGAAACCCTCCAAAAACATGTAATAAATGCCCTAGAATGATTGTGGAACTTTATTTATGTCATTCTGCTTGATAGATATGATTTTGGTACATTGTGGCTCAAGTTTGATACATTCTAGAAATCTGAAAACTGAAATTTTAGAACTACCAGTCAACTGTGAAAATACCAGTCGACTGGTATCGGGCATAGAAACATTCTGTGGCCCGACCAGTCGACTGGCATATAACAGTCTGTTGGGTCCGGGTGCATGTCGACAAGGATACGAGTTCGTAAAATTCAAAATTTTTACGTGCAGTGGAAGAGTTTGCATAAAATAATTTCTTAAATTATTTTAACTTCGTATCTAGCATGCAACCTTACATTGTGTTGACATAATCATAAAATAAAACTTTCTGGAAAAGTAAACAAATTTACCAAGTACCTCTCTTAACTCGAAGTAAGGGACGAGATCCAACCGTAGCGTCCCTTGGAAGCTCCGCCTCTATTCGAGTCCACGCCGAGTTCTCTTCGGGATGACTTCGCAAAGTCACGAGTTTTGTGCCGACGAGAACTACTAGATTCTCGGAAGGCACAACTAGATGAACAAGAGAGGAAGATAGGAAACTAACCAACGAAGTAACGGAATCGAATTCCGAGAAGAGAGGAGTCGCTCTCCGCTTCTTCTTCTTCGTATTCGGGTTCTCCTTCTTCTTCTTGAAGCTCACGGCCTCCTCCAAGGAGTCCTTTGTGCGCCGGCCCTAATCCTATAGGGTGGGCGCCGGCCCTAGGCAAGAGAGGGAAGAGAAGAGAGAAGAGATTAAGAGAGAGAGGGAGAGAATAATTAATCTCTTGATTAATTGATTGGAATAAGGGCTAGCCTTTGGTTCTTTTATATAGTAGCAACTCCTTTGCTAAGTCTCCCTCTAAACCGAATTAACGGAATTAACGGAATTAGTTATAAGAAATTTATCTTATAAATTTTCTTATTAATTATTCCGTTTAAACCGAGTCTTTATTATAAACCAATTTATAATAAAACTAATTCTTCTTCTCTTTAAATTATGGAATAAATTTTTATAAGAAATTTATAAACTTTCTTATTATGGAAAAATCAATTCATAATTGATTTTATAAAATTAAAATAAACTAATTCATGGATTATTTTAATCTTCCATAAAAGAATAAATTTCTATAAATTTTATTTATATAAATTTCTTTATACAAATTTATTTATCCATAATTTATAAAACAAATCACACTAGATTTATTTTATTAATTAAACCAATTAAATTGGTTTAATCTCCCTTTAATGGCCAGCCACCACAAGGAGGGTTAGCACCCTCTTTGGCCGGCCAAACCAACCTGAACCGGTCGCGAATTAAACTCATTTAATTCGCCCAATAAGCCTTCAAGAGACTTAGCCATTTTTAGCTTCCATTGCGCCTCTGATTAACTCAGATTCGACTTAATTCTCTTGATCGGAAAATCTAATTTTCAACTCGTTTTAAATCCCTCGGATTACTCGTAGTGCGTGTGACTAAATAGGCTTTCGATTTATGTTGGCCGTCTATAATCAACTAATTATAGAACGATCATGAGTGTCACCTAGTAGTACATCATGATCCCCAATTAATTGAAAGATCAACGGTTTGACCTCAGAAGAAATTATTCTGAAACCCTTCAGCAGCTCTAATGAATCGTGCCTCATTCCCTTCACCACCTTATACCCACTTGGTTCAGGACACGGTCTATGGTGTCAGTCCCCACTAGGCTGACTACGTCACACCTAGCCCAAGTAGTGTCTTTCTCGTCCTTTGGATTTCTAATTACTCTCATGTAAGAGACTCGCACTCTAAACATGATATACTCTGGCCAGAGGTTTTGAGTAACAATCCGACGATAGGCCTGGGTATACATCTCCTCGCAAGGAGTGGTGAATCCTTTGTAGGCTGTTCAAACATCTTCGGGCACTTCAGCAAGTCAAAGGAACAAGATGACTTGAACATCCTGGGTCCACACCTCCTTGGAGATGCTTGCTTAAGATGTTAAAGTATAAGTCTTCATGACCAAGATGACTTGAACACCGCAAGTCAAAGGAACATCGCACTTAAGCTGCAGTAAGAACTTCATTGACATATCTATATAGATAACCATATGAAGTTTTACAGCTAGTCACTCCAATGAACTAGTTCCCTTAACTAGCATCCATGTTTATCTCCGGACATCCCAATGTCACCAGCCAGTGAGAATCAGCTGATTAGAGAATAACCCATGCTAGTCTCAACAGAATTGATAGTGTCCATTTTTATCAATTCATCGACTAGGGATATTTTCAATACTTCACATTTGCACATATAGAGATAATCACAAGTTGTGATCCCATCACAAATTCTCTTATGCTGTGAGCTGTATTGTGGACATTTAGTAGATGAGTTTAAGATCCCAATCAAATACACAAACATGTATACTCAAATAGTGAATTATCATTTATTAAAATAAATGTTTACAACCATAAGGCGATTGCCTTAGGACACTTCTCTCATATCACTAACACAGTCGACTGGTACTGTGTAAAACAAAATTGGTGTAGAGCAGTTGGTTAGTGCTTTAGCCATGCAACGCAGAGGTTGGGGGATCGAATCCTGCCAAGATAATAAAATAAAAGTTTTGCTTTATTTTGGGCTAGTTAGTACTTTCAACATGTTTATGAATTGTTAGTTCAGTAAATAGCAAAATAAGAATTTTCGAAATTCTCCCAGTTGGTTTAGCATTATTAGAAATCACTAATTAGTCAGTCAGCCAGTTAGTTAGTAGCGATCCGCCTTACAGCTTAGTATCAGAAGGCGGGTCGTTACAACACCGCACTTAAGCTGCAGTAAGAACTTCATTGACATATCTATATGTAGACTACCATATGAAGTTTTACAGCCAGTCACTCCAATGAACTAGTTCCCTTAACTAGCATTCATGTTTATCTCCGACATCCCAATGTCACCAGCTAGTGAGAATCAGCTGATTAGAGAATAACCCATGCTAGTCTCAACAGAATTGATAGTGTCCATATTTATCAATTCATCGACTAGGGACAATTTCAATACTTCAAATTGCACATGTAGAGATAATCACTAGTTGTGAATTCATCACAAATTCTCTCATGCTGTGAATTGTATTGCGGACATTCAGTAAATGAGTTTAAGATCTCAATCAAATACATAAACATGTATACTCAAATAGTGAATATTCATTTATTAAAATAAATGATTACAATCATAAGGCGATTGCCTTAGGACACTTTTCTCATATCACTAACAGATGTCATCCACGTATACTTCAACATTCCTTCCCAGCTGCTCCTTAAACACTTTGTTCATCAGCCGTTGATAAGTAGCCCCTACGTTCTTCAGTCCGAATGGCATGACTTTGTAACAATAAGTGCCCTCGGATGTAATGAAACTGACCTTTTCCTGATCGCTAGGGGATAATGGCACTTGGTGGTGATGGGTATGGCTTGGCGGGTTTCCTAAGCGAATACTTGGTCGTCCTTGAGAGACCTCTCCATGTTTACGGATTAAAAATTAATCCGAATGAAGACCCGTCTCCTAAATGACCATCTCGTTATTGTATCAATCGGTTCGAATTACAATTTGGCCAATCTCAATGATCGAGCCTTGTAATTCGCCTAACCGATCGACCACGAATAAGACGACGAGTGGATTATCGATTTTTATGTTTATTATCAGGGTCTAATAATTAATTATTAACAATGATTAATAAATAATCAAGAACATAATAATTAATTAATATGCCAATAAAATGATAAGACAAAAGAGAGAGCCAAGAGAAAAATATACCTCTCTTTACCTCGTAGTCTTCTACCTTATGTCCCTTCCTTCTTGAACGTCGTGTGGGCGACGAGCTACCAAGAATCGGAATCACCAAGGGCTCCAATTAATCACCTTCTTCACTTGCCAATCAAAACCCTAGAAGAGGGTTCACCGCCGACCACCTTCTCCTCCTTCTTCCTTGCGCCGCCAACCACCAAGAGCTCACCAAGCTCGCCAACCACAAGGAAGCACCCGAGAGGAAGATGAAGAAGAATAAGAAGGAGAGAAAAGTCCTACTTTCCAAACCCTAACCGGCCAGAAATTCCTCTCCTCCCCTAGCTTGCGGCGCCGCCAACCACAAGGGGATTCTCCTCTTCTCCAAGCCGTCCGACCACCCTTTTCTCCCTCTCCTTGTCGAGCCACAAAAGGAGGAAGGAGCTCCTCCCTTTCCTTGTGGTCACCGAGCACCAAAGGTGAAGAGAGTGGGAGAAAAGAAGGAAGAAAAGGGAGATCCTTTTCTCCTTGCCGCCGGTGCCCTAGGAGAGAGAATGTGAGGGAGAGGAGAGAAAAGCCTTGGTTTGGATGATTAAGTGGATTTGCCTTGGTTTCTTGATTCCATGGGGTATATATAGGGCTAAGGTAGGGACCATGAGGAGCCTTGGCCCACTAATGGATCCAAATCCAATCCATTAATGAAGATTCATTCCACTAAAGGATCTCCATTGAACTTCCTCACCAACCCTCATATTTTCATATAGGCTCCACCTATTATGAGTACATACATCCCCCGTGTTTAAGATATTAAATGCCTGTCGATTAATTTAAATTACTGACAATTTTAATTAATCAACCTCTAACTTCTTGACTAGTACCACTTATCCTTATCATCATGTTGGATCAAATCCACCTGCAGGGTTTAACATGATGAACCTTATGAGCTCATCAAGGGGGCATCATCATCCCGACTCACCAGGACACAGATTTCGTCAATAATCAATGGCATACTATGTACATAATATTATTTTCCAACTTATCGGGCCTATCGATTTAGTAGAATTAATCTCGCTCATTGGTAAATCAAAAAAATAACTATTATATACACGTGCCCGTTATTATATCAGGATTTACATATTGTACTCCATAATAAACCGAGGTTCAATCCAATTATTGAGTCAGTACAAATTGAATCACCTCTATTTTGGTCCTGCTCAATGCACACAAAGTACACTAGTGTAATTCTATGGTCAAGATAAACCACATCTAATTATACTACAACCATCCCGATGGTTTGTCCAATTCCATCTCGGTTGTGAGCCTCTGCTTATACTCTGTAACGAACTGATAACATGATCTTTTGTGCATCACCATACACCATGTTATCTATAATGCAGAGTATGAGACGGTTATGCATATACTAATATAAACATGCAATTGTCTTGTTGTGATTCTTTTTCAAAATGTGGATGTTCATATATAAAAAGACAAGTCTTTCAGTATACATCCTAACAGGATGTACCCTTGGTAGGTATCCAGCATGCAAATAAGCTCACTCCCAGCTGTAGAGTCTACCATCTGATCGATCTGAGGCAGTGGGTAACAACCTTTGGGACAAGCTCTATTGAGGTCTCTGAAGTCTATACAGACTCTCTATTTATTCTCTGGCTTGGACACCAACACCACGTTAGCCAACCAGGCTGGAAACTGCACCTCTCGAATGTGCCCTGCCTCCAAGAGCCTATCAACCTCTGCTTGAATTATCTTGTTTTGCTCGGGACTGAAGTCTCTCTTCCGTTGCTTCATGGGCCTAGCGTTGGGGTGGACATGCAACTTGTGCTCCATGACTTCTGGTCTGACACCCTTCGGATCCCGGGCCGACCATACGAATACATCTTGATTTTCGGCCAGGAATTTCACCAGTTGTCGTTTGAGGTCGGGCTCCAACTATGGTGTTATCTTCACCTTTGTTTCTTCTCGATCAGGAAGGAGCTAAGCCTCCTCCTTTTGCTCTCTCAGTTCAGCCCAAGGGGAGGGCTACACCATGTTGCAGCTGACCAGCGAAGCTCGGAACGCCTTCCACACTTCCGTGTAGACATCATCCAAGTAACACCGGCGTGCTATCTTTTGATCACCTCTTACTTCTCCCACCTGGTCGCCGACTGGGAACTTAACCTTCAGATAGAAAGTAGATGCCATGACCCTGAATTCATTGAGGGTCAGTCTTCCCAGGATGACATTATAGGTCGATGGCGCGTCCACTATCAGGAAGGTTGACCATCAGATCCTCTTCAGGGGCTCCTCCTCGAGTGAAATGGCCAACTTGATCTGGCCGATCGGCTGGACTTCGTTCCCCGTGAACCCAAAGAGGGGTGTGGCTATAGTTTGCAGTTCACTAGCTTCAATCTGCATATGCTCGAACGCTTTTTTGTACAAGATATTGACCGAACTATCAGTGTCCACAATGGTTCGGTGGACTTGGTAGTTGGCTATGATAGCTATGATGACCAACGCATTGTTGTGCGGAACTTCCACCCCTTGCAAATTCTAGTGGTCAAAACTGATCTGTGGTCCTCTGGCTTGAGCAGAGCTGCACCCCACCTGGTGAATCTCCAGGCGCCTGACCTGAGACTGTTGGATCGATAGAGTCGATAGAGAGGGGGGTGAATATCGACAAAACTTTTCGAATTTATGGAGAGAGTAATTTGCACAGCGGAAATAAACAAACCACGCGAACACAGTATTTTTTACTTGGTTCGGAGCCTAGGTCGACTCCTACTCCAAGGTCCACGATCGTTGATCGTTTACTTTGGGCAATTCTATATGAACGCAAAATCAGTTTACAGAAAGAGATTTATAAGTATAGCACTATAAACTTTTAAAAGAAATTTCTTCTGTTACCAACGTCCAGTTGTAGGTTGACTTTTCGGAGCAGCAGGACGTCGTCGCTCGAGTTGGGCACTTTCTGGAACAAGGCGTGAGCACAGAAGAGTATGGAAGCTTTGGTATCAAGTTGATTGTTGAAGCTTGGGGTCGAGGGCTGCTATTTATAGCACCTAGGGCACCCTGGACGTCGGGGGCGCCCTGCCACGTGTCAGCCGATCCACACTTCGCTTGGTCAAGCTTTATCCCACCCGAATAGGGATGAGGTTTGACCTCTGGGGCGCCCTGGTCGCTGAGGGCGCCTTGGTTGACGCGGTCTTCTCGGCTGGATAGAGTTGATCGACCTCGCTGGCATAGGCGCGGAGCGCCTTGGCTCCTGAGGGCGCCCTGGGCGCTCAGGGCGCCTTGGCTGCTGAGGGCGCCCTGGATGCAGAGGGCGCCCCGGCCAGTGGTTAGCCGAACTCCTTTTTGCCTTACTTGTTTCTTGTTCACCGTGGAGGCGCCCTAGACACTCAGGGCGCCCTACTCAGCTGCTGCCTCACTCCTTTGAGGTTCTCTGAGCTGCAGACACACGTTCCTTTGGTCCTGCATCCAGGGTTAGTCCGAAAACAAAATAAAGCATTAATTTATACAGCCTTAGCTGTCTTGGTTTTGACTTTGGTCTCCAAAATGGAGCCCTAGGTCGAACCGACGCCTACTGTTCCCTCGACGGGGAACGCGTCCTCACCTACTCCTCTCGGGAGAATGTACCTGATGCCAACCGCTCCTTTGGTTGGACTTTTGCCTGACGGTCCTTTGTCAGGGCTTGGATGCCGAGCTGTCCTTCGCCCGGTGCCTAGCATTCCTTCGCTAGGGCTTTAGTCCCAAGCTATCCTTCGCCTGGAGCCTAGCAGTCCTTCGCTAGGGCTTTGGATACTGGCAGTCCTTCGCCAGTTACCTAGCAGTCCTTCGCTAGGGCTTGGATGTTGGCAGTCCTTCGCCAGGTGCCTAGCAGTCCTTCGCTAGGACTTGGATGCTGGCAGTCCTTCGCCAGGTGCCTAGCAGTCCTTCGCTAGGGCTTGGATACTAGCAGTCCTTCGCCAGGTGCCTAGCAATCCTTCGCTAGGGCTTTGATACTGGCAGTCCTTCGCTAGGGCTTTTTCTGCACACTCAGTGAACAACGTTAGATCATAAATAAACTTAACTTTGAATCCTTTGCCAATATCAAAACCAGGTTCGATATGGTGCTTCCTGCACCAACAGAGACTTCCGGGCTCGGTTGGTATCCCCATAACTAGGGCCACCTGAGATAACATTGATCGAACCTTGTACTGCGTTCTGTTGATTCGCCTGCTCTTCGTTTACTTCTCCTTGTTGGGGAGAGTCGGGGATCGGAAATAGTTGTCTTGCTGTCGAGGTTGTCGCCGGGGTGTCTAACTCTCGCCTTTCTATTTGTGACCTTCCTGTTGGTGCAATCTTTGTTAGGTCAGGGTTAACCTAGTTTGACTAGGCTCGGGTGAGCTTATGTCTAATAAGCTTGGTAAGCTTAAGGTTGGATGTTTCGATGTTTGATAATGATGTTTGAATATCATATGATGTCAAGTGGATCAAGGTTGACTGGAGACTTGACTGGGAAAAGACCTAGTGGGACTAGGTGAAGTCCAAGTGGATCGGAGAAATTGCACGCTGGCATGGGAAAAGTCCAAGGGGGACTAGGCACACCTAGTGGGACTAGGTAAAGTCCAGGTGGATCGAGGAGATTGCACACTGGCAAGGAGGAAGTCTACCGAGAGACTAGACCTAACTCGAGGGTTAGACAAACCTGATTGGGAATTAGGTTAAGTCCTAGTTGGGAACTAGGCATGAGAAATCCAGGTTGGTCAAAAGGGTTGACTGGACATTTGGTAGGGAAGTCCTAACAGTCACAGTTGACCAAGGTTAGGCAAGGGAACCCTAGACTTGTGCACACAAGTTAGGGTGGACTCAATCGATTGGGTAATCGATTTGGGTTTGGTTTCTCGCGAGCAGAAGCCTTCTTGATCGATTGGGTAATCGATTAAGGAATGTGTGAATCGATTGAGTAATCGATTAGGAGAAATGAGTTGCGAGAACAAAAGGCGGCTCAATCGATTGGGCAATCGATTCAGCCTTCCCTTAATCGATTGGTTAATCGATTAAGGGGTTCGGTAATCGATCGGGTGATCGATTACAATAGAATAACGCGAGAGCACAGAAAGGTGTTGAATCGATTCGGCAATCGATTAAGGCTATCCTTAATCGATTGGCCAATCGATTAAGATTCAAAAACTAGCCGTTAAACGACTAACTCTGATGTGGTAGTCGATTAGGAAACCCTAGGCGTCGGATATATAGGGTTTTCACGCAGGTTTGAAGGGGATCGCTTCGACAGCTCTTTGACACTTCTCCTCCTCCTTCCACGCCATTTGAAGGGAATCTTTGGGGCGTAGTGTTGCTGCACTTCCAAAGTTCTAGAGGCGATCTCAAGCTTGGAGAAAGCAAGAAAAGCAAAGAGAGCATATTATTGTAAATCTTGTAAGATTTTTCATTGTATTTTGCTTCCTCTTGTAGTTTCTGTTGATGCAGTCTGGCCCTGATTGTTGTTTTGGTGTTGACACCGATTTAAGTTTAGGTGGATGATTATTGATTATGATTAAGTCCTGATCGGGGATCAGGCATGGTATGGAAAATCCTAGTCTGGAGGGCTAGGTGTTGGAAAATCCTAACCTGGAGGGTTAGGTGTTGAAAATCCTAGTCTGGAGGGCTAGGTGTTGGAAAATCCTAACCTGGAGGGTTAGGTGTTGAAAATCCTAGTCTGGAGGGCTAGGTGCTGGAAAATCCTAACCTGGAGGGTTAGGTGTTGAAAAGACCTAGCTTGGAGGGCTAGGTGTTGGAAAAGTCCTAATTCGGAAAGGTTGGGTGAAAAGTCCTAGCTTGGAGGGCTAGGTGAAAAGTCCTAACTTGGAGGGTTAGGTGCAAATTCCCATCCTGGAGAATTAGGTGAAAAAGTCCTGGCTTGGAGGGTCAGGTGCCTAGCTTGGAGGGCTAGGTTGGATGAAGTTCTAACTCGGAAGGGTTGGGTGAAAAGTCCTAGCTTGGAGGGCTAGGTGAAAAGTCCTAACTTGGAGGGTTAGGTGCAAATTCCCAACTTGGAGAGTTAGATGGAAAATCCTTAGCTTAGAGGGCTAAGGTGGATGGAAACTTAGCTTGGAGGGCTGAGTTTGAGTCCCTGGATTGGTCTGGTGATCGATCAGGGATTCTGGCACGCTGCTCCTTCGTGGATCGGTTTGGTGACCGATCCAGCGATGACTGATCGGTCGGGTGACCGATCAGGGAGCACACAGTGAGGTTGGGAACCTACTGTGCTGCTCCTGATCGATCTGGTGACCGATCAGGGAGTATGCGTTTCACCCATTGACTGGCTCCTGATCGGTCTGGTGACCGATCAGGGAGCGAGCAGTGAGGTTGAGTTCCCTTGCTGAACTGCTCCTGATCGGTCGGGTGACCGATCAGGATCACTGTGCAGATCGTTCCGGAGAACGATCAAGCGTCGCAGGTTCCTCTCTATGATCGATCAGGACGGAGCCTGATCGGTCTGGTCATGATCTGATCGGTCTGGTGACCGATCAGGAGGCTGTCTGATCGGTCTGATGACCGATCAGGAGGTCTGGACTGCGAAGCTCAGAAATCGCCCAAGAAAGGAGTGGATCGTTCGGGTGATCGATCCACAACCTGGGATCGGTCCGGTGATCGATCCAGGAGAAGTCACAAAGAAATCGCGATTTCTGATTGAGCGTTGGGGACCGATCAGGCTCTAGCCTGATCGGTCTGGACCTAGACTGATCGGTCTGGTGACCGATCAGGAGTCGCTCTGATCGGTCGGGTGACCGATCACTTTAATTCAAATTGCACTGTCAGACGCTCTGATCGCGTCTGACCGTATCCGATTCGCTGATGGTTGCCTCTGATACTTGATTTACTGTGTGATATACTGTTATAATATTCTGACTAAGCTGCAGGTGACAGGGGAGGATTCAAACACTCTAGGAGAAGTCAATGGAGGCTTTCCTTGGAGCAGGTTTGTCCATTTCGCATCTCAGGTTGCAACGGCTGGAGCTGCAGGACTGAAGCCGCTGACTGAAGCTTGGCTGAGGGAGCTCAGGAAGTTCAGTAAGGGTTCAGTGTAGCTGGCGTTGGCAGTGAGGCATGTAACGCCCGCCTTTCTCCCACACCTCGTGGTGTGGCGAGATAGGCGTCGTTACGCTAAACATACATGTGCATAAAAACATCTTAATGCAGCGGAAACATATTTTTTTCTTAACATGCTTTTAACCATGCAACTAAACACATGGAACATCTATACATGGCATCATGTCATAACTTAACCATTCCATGACTTATTCATAATCATCATAAGCAGTATGTACTTATCCATAAACGTAGCATCATAGGTCTTAAGTCACCCATTAGTCATAACCATAAAACGTAGCATAAAATTTAAGAAAACATTTTCACACCCAAGACATGCATTATGTGAGAACATAAGAATCTTTTGCCAAGTCACTGCTACACACACACATGCTTCTGCCTCTCCTGCGGCTTCCCTTAATAGCCTCTTGCTTGATCTGCGGTACGAGGAAAATAAAACTATAAGCACATAGGCTTAGTAAAATCCTTTCCTACTCACTAAAACCATACGTCACTTAAACATAAACATATCAAGTATCTGACATAGCGTAGCCTCGAACATAAACATAAGCATAGTCATGGCATAAGTCATAAGCATATGAACAACTAACATAGCATGATTCCTAACATCACCATAGATCTACAACCTACTTAGCATGGCAGAAATCTTAACATACATTAGCATAAAACATACATACATGACATGAAACATACTTATACTTGGCATAATTCCTAGTATACATGAACATAAGGCATACTTATCATAACATAATTCTTAGCATACATGAACATAAGGCATACTTATCATAACATAATTCTTAGCATACATGAACATAAGGCTTACTTATCATAACATAATTCTCAGCATACATGAACATAAGACTTACTTATCATAACATAATTCTCAGCATACATGAACATAAGACATACTTATACATGACATGAAATATGAGCATAAACACAAACATAAAATATACTTACCTTGGCGCGATGCATAACATGGATGTATGAATGAGTTAAATGCATTTACTACATAAGGATGCTTAGTTTTAAAATCATACTTTTAAATGCTTAACATAAACATAACATCATTGGGGTCCCCGGCTTGTACCACATACATACATCATAGCGCGCATCCCTAAGTAATTACGAGGTAGCTAGCCTCGACCTACTAGGGTAAGGACAGCATAGTCGGTAGTCCTAGAACCGAGGCGTTCTTAAGGTGCCCATCCCTGTTGCACAGCTTCGGTAGTGCCAGAACCGTGGACAGCTTCGGTAGTCCAGAACCGGGGCGTTCTTAAGGTGCCCATCCCTTGGACCCTTACTTCGGTCCGGTACAAGCCTCATACATAAAAAAATAAACATGCATGCTTCATCATTCATACTTGTCATTCATACTTATCATTCATACTTATTTCATATCATCGTTATGGCTTCATCATTCATACTTATCATTCATACTTATCATTCATACTTAAGGCATAACCATCATCTTCATTCCTACTTATCATTCTTTATTCATAACATAGGACATACATGCATAATCATGGTTCTAGTCATAACCTTATCCGGGTTCATCAAGCTTGCATGATCATGATACATAATAAACATACACCTCATACATGATACATTTCATCTAGCATACAAAATCCTAGTATTCATCATAAGACATGGATGATAAGCTACATATAAACCTAACACATACTACTAGGGTTCATAGCATTCATCATGAAACATGTATATATCTTCATAAATCATAAATCCATTATAAGCATTTACCAATATTCATGCATCATTATATTTATCATAACCTACTCCTACATCAATTACATGTATTCATGGCATATGATCTAAATATTCATGATTAAACATAACATCAACCATACAAAGTCATGTTATATGACACCTAAACTAGGATTTTAGTCACACGGAGGCCCTTACATCATGCTTCAAAATGTACTAGCATCATGGTAACTTATAACATGCATTCTTGAGACCCTAACCCAAACCAAACCCTAGGTTTGGGTCTTGGCCAAAAGTCCTAAAGGACCATGGGTCCATGGAAAATTTGCCTAGATCATGATTAACATCCCTTACTTACATATCATGCCATAGAAAAATCATTTAAACCCTTGATTGGACTTAACCCCAAGCCCTAGGACTAAGGCAAGGGTTGGCCGAAACCCTAGAAGGGTAACAAGCCTATGGAAAAATTCATTTAACACCATTTTTACCCATAAGGTATCATAAGAAACATATTAATCATGCTTGGAGAGGTTGGAGTTTTCCCCTAGCCCCTTGACTTTGATGTGGCCGAAACCCTAGAGGGTTAATAGGGTATCAAAAATTTCCCTAGATCATAATCTATGCCTTACATAACATCATGAAACATTTAAGAGCACAAAGGAAAATTTACATCATCCCTAAGCCCAAGCAATAGCCTTGGCCGAAACTTCCATAAGCCCTAACCATGGATTTTTCCAACATATCATGCCAACAAAACTTAGATCATGATAAATATCTTGAAAACCATCATACCACAGGTGAGGGGGTTTTACCTTGGGTTGTCTTTGATTTTTAGACCTTAAAAGAGAAGGAGAATGGGAATCCATTTGCCACTTGAACCCTTCTGGCCCTTGTAACCTTGGAAGAGAACCTAGATCTTCCAAATAGAGTCCTTGGTGGAACTTTTCTTAAGGGGGAGAACACCTTGAGTTTTCGGCCAAAGCAAGGAGGAAGAAGAAATGAAGAGGAGAAGGGAAGTTGTAACTTCCTTTCCATATTTATATCACTTTTAAAAGGGGTAAATGAAGAGTCATGGTGTCTCTTCCCTTGATGACTCTTCATTTCCTACGCCTTAACTAATATCCACTTCATTCCCTCATAGCACTCCCTTGCTAGGTGAATTGGTTAGTGCATGCTTGGTTGTACAAGAGGTCCAAGGTTCAATCCTTGGTGCATGCACTAATTTTCTATTTTATTTTTAATTTATTTCCTATTATTTCAAAAATTTCTTGAAAATTCCCCCATAATTATGTTAATATTTCTCATTAAAATCCATCTATTTTTATATTAAATTCTACCTAAAATCCACCCATAATAATGACACTAAAAAGCCCCTATAAGGCCCCTTAGTACTTAGTTTCTCAATTTAAATGAGAGAACCATGGGTTTCTAGGCTAAGGTTCGTACTAATATTTCTAGATCCTTCGGAAAATTATCTAGACATGCTTAATATTTTAAAGAAAATATTACGAGAATTTTCCGGGTCGTTACAAGGCAGCTGGAGGCTGCTGGAGATGAGGTCACTTGATGCTTGGTGGAGAAACAAAAAGGAACGGGAGACAGCTTGGTGGAAGAAGAGAAACATTCGAAAACTTACAGCTTGTGTTCTTGAGTTCCTGTGCCTTGAGTTCTCCACATCAAGCTTGCTGTGTTCTTGAAGTTTCCATCATTCTGAGCAAGCTATCGAGAAGCAATCTTCCATTACTCGAGCACTTGAAGGAGAGAACGAGAGGCTTGGAGTCCGACAGTGGGAAGACACGAAGAAGGGTTCTTGCGTGAGATCGCCACTGGGTGGAGCTCAGGGAAGCTTGCTGCGTTCTTCTCTTTGCTGGGTGTTTGAGTAAGATCTTTCTTGTTGTTTCATTGAGCTTAAACATTTATCTGATTGAAAAGCTGTGGAGAGGTTTCTCCACCGAGAAGGAGGTTGCTTTATATCCGGTGATCACCGGGGCTTGATCTGCCGACGATCAAGGGATCGCCCACCTTAAGGGCACGCCAAGGAGTAGGGGCAAGTTATCCCCGAACATTGTAAACCCTCTTGTTAGCGATCTTGGTAGCTGTGGTTGTTAGCTTTCATCTTTGTTTTTAGTTTACTGCACTGTTTTGGTTTTCCTTTGCTTCTTCCGCTGTGCTACTGATAAGCTAAGTGCAGAAAACTTGCTAAGTTCTCAAAGAGAAAGTGTTGGCTATATTCACCCCCCCTCTCTAGCCATCTCGTCACCAACAAGTGGTATCAGAGCTTGGGGCTCTGTTTACGGCTTAACATCTAAGAGTTATCAACAAGATGGCGTTGAGAGAAGGCTTCTCCACCACCCGACCTCCATTCTTTGATGGCGCTGACTTCCAATATTGGAGATCAAAGATGGAATACTATTTGAAGATGGATATCCATACTTGGTTCACGGTGAAGGAGGGATTCATTCCTCCTAAGGATGACGAAGGCAAAGAACTCGAGTCTTCACGGTGGACCGCCGAACAAACACGAAAGAGTGAAGCCGACGCGAAGGCGGTGGTCACTCTACAATGTGGCATGAACAAATATCAACTCATCAAAGTTGGTCCTTTCACAAGTGCCAAGGACCTGTGGAACAAACTCATTGAGCTTCACGAAGGCACCCGGGACTCTAGAATCGCAAAGAGGGATTTGTTCCTCAACCAACTTCAAAATCTCTCCATGAAGGAGAATGAGTCGGTAAGTGAGCTGCATAGTCGTTTCAAGGAAGTCCTCAATGGGCTTCATTCAATTGATGAAAAGGTCGAGAACCGCGACCTTGCGAGGTATGTTTTGAAAGCATTTCCAAGGAATGCTTTGTGGTCATCTATGGTGGATGCCTACAAAGTATCCAAGGATTTATCTATTGTAAAATTAGATGATTTATTTTGTGAGATGGAGTTGCATGAAATGACTAACAAAGGCCCCAAGGAGAAGGGGATTGCCTTAGTTGCAGGGGACCGAACCAACAAGAAGAAGAAGGAGAAAGAGGTCTCATCATCTTCATCCTCTTCTGAATCCGAGTCCAATTCTGAGGAAGATGGCAGTGGCTCCTCCTTATCTGAGATGGCAAACTTTGTGAGGAGGATGATGCGAAGGGATCGACGTTTCAAGATAGAGGTAACACTAGTGAATCCAAACTTGATAAGAATAATGCATCTTGTTTTGAGTGTGGTAGGAAAGGGCATTTCAAGAATGAATGTCCAAAGCTTAAGAAGAAGAAGGAGAAATCCAAACGAAAAGA
This sequence comes from Boesenbergia rotunda, assembly GCA_024364735.1. Lineage (NCBI taxonomy): Eukaryota > Viridiplantae > Streptophyta > Magnoliopsida > Zingiberales > Zingiberaceae > Boesenbergia > Boesenbergia rotunda. The sequence goes on from JAGFNQ010005970.1 coordinate 96,074, forward strand.
AGAGAAATTCAAGAAGAAGAAGAAAGCCTTGAAGGCCTCTTGGGATGAGTCATCCTCTAGCTCATCCGATGAAGAAAAGGAGGAGAAGAGCACAAGGCAAGTGGCTCTCATGGCTCTTGGTGAGGAGAGCAGTGATGAACCTTCAAGCTCCGCAAACACGGCTTCATCATCTTCGGATGATGAAGAGGTAACTTCTCCCAAGCTTGAAAAGTGTTATAGAGCAATTGCATGTTTAACTAGTATGCTTAAGAAATCCAAAAACAAAGTTAAAGCATTGCAATTAGAAATTGATCAATTGAAGGCTTCTAGAGATGATAACATTGATGATTTGCAAGTCAAATTGCTAGAAGATGAAATCAAATCATTGAAACATGAAATTGAAAATTTGAAATCCTCCAAGGTGGAGGAAGTAAATGACTTGCATGATAACTTGTTAGTAGAGGAAAACAAATCTTTGAAGAGTGAGGTTGAGAAGCTCAAGAATATTCTTGGAAAGTTCTCAACTAGCTCTAAGACCCTAGATATGATTCTAAATGCCCAAAGGGCAGTCTACAATAGGGTCGGTATTGGTTACCGCCCTAAAGAACCCTCATTTGTGTCTCTCATGTCTAGGACTGACATGAGACAATCTAGGACACCCAAGACTCAAAAGAAAGTTGTCAAGGCATAGGTGCCTAAGTCATGTTTAGTTGATGCTTTAGGTCCCAAGGTTTGGGTACCTAAAACTTCTATTTTTCGAATTGTGTAGGTTATGATTGAGGGGGAGCACCTATCAACTTGGTTCATTGATAGTGGATGCTCCAAACACATGACCGGGGATAGATCATTGTTTACCACACTTCACAAGAAAAGTAGAGGTAATGTATCATTTGGTAACAATGGTAGTCTTAAGGTCATAAGAATAGGAGACATTCAAATATCCGGATGTCTTAGAATCTCAAATGTCCTTCTAGTCAAGGGGATAAAGTTTAATCTCCTAAGTGTCAGTCAATTGTGTGACACGGGTTACACAATTGACTTCCAACCAAGTCAATGTCTAGTTAGACAAAATGACACCTTGGACACGGTACTAGTAGGAGCAAGAGTAGACAATATTTATCAAGTTTCATTTAAAAGTGCTACTAATGCTTTTGCTAAGTGTCTCATGTCAAAAGAAGAAGAGTCCACCCTTTGGCACCGGAGGTTAGCACATGTCAACATGAAGGACATCCGGAAGCTGGCCAACAAGGGGCTAGTCCGTGGTTTACCAAGCATCAAGTATGAAAAAGACAAATTATGTGATGCATGTCAAATGGGTAAGCAAACAAAATCTGCACATAAAGGTAAAAGCACTGTAAATACTTCCAATGCATTAGATTTACTTCACATGGATCTATTTGATTGTAGTACCATCATATCATTGAATGGAAGTAGATATTGCTTTGTTATCATTGATGATTTTACTAGATACACATGGACTTACTTTTTAAAATATAAGGACCAAACCTTAGATACTTTCATTTCTTTTTGTAGAAGAGTTGAAAATAAGAAATCATCAACAATTAAGACAATTAGAAGTGATCATGGAGGTAAATTCCAAAATCAAAGGTTTTTAGAATTTTGTCAAGATAAGGGTTATAGACATGAGTTCTCTACTCCTAGAACACCACAACAAAATGGTGTTGTAGAGAGGAAGAACCGTATACTCCAAGTGGCTGCACGAAACATGCTCAATGAGTACTCACTCCCGAGTTACTTATGGGCCGAAGCTGTAAATACAGCTTGCTATGTGCAAAACAGAGTCCTGATTCATAGGTTTCTAGGAAAGACTCCCCATGAACTTTGGTTTGGGAAATCACCTACGGTTAAACACCTTAGGGTGTTTGGTTGTAAGGTATTCATCCTAAACACCAAGGATCATCTTGGAAAGTTCACGGCAAAGGCTGATGAAGGGATACTAGTCGGGTACTCCCTCGTTAGCAAAGCCTACCGAGTCTACAACAAGAAGTCTAGATTAGTTGAAGAGTCTGCTGATGTGGTCTTTGAAGAAGTTCCAAAATCAAGTGACCAATCAGAAAATGTAGAAGGAGTTCAACTCGAACTTAGGAGACTAAGTTTGAGTGAAACTCCAAGTGTTGTTGATGGTGATGAGTCTGATGACGGTGAACCTAGACAACCCATTGATCAGCCGGATTCACGCTTGGTAGCTAAGGGCTACAGTCAAGTTGAAGGCCTTGATTATGATGAGACTTATGCTCCCGTGGCACGATTAGAGTCCATCCGATTGATGCTAGCATTTGCAGCACATCGTGGTTTCAAATTATATCAAATGGACGTCAAATCGACCTTTCTAAATGGTTTGATTAAAGAAGAGGTCTATGTCGAACAACCTCCGGGGTTTGAGAGTACTGAATTTCCAAACCACGTGTTCAAGCTCAAAAAGGCACTTTATGGCCTTAAACAAGCACCCCGGGCTTGGTATGAGCGGTTGTCGACATTCCTAGTTGAGAAGGGCTTCGTTAGAGGTCAAATAGACCCTACACTATTTCTAAGAAGAGATGGTGACAATATATTTATAGCCCAAGTATATGTCGATGACATAATTTGTGGCTCAAACAATAGTGGCTATTTAAATGAGTTCATTGGACACATGGAGAGTGGGTTTGAAATGAGTCTAGTGGGAGAATTGACTTTCTTCCTTGGACTTGAAATCAAGCAAACTCGCGAAGGTATCCATGTGCACCAATCAAAGTATACACAGGAAATGCTTCGAAAATTCAATATGAGTGAATCAAAAGAGGTAACCACTCCCATGGCTACAAATACAAGATTAGACAATGATGAGAGTGGTAAACCCGTTGATCTAACTCAATATCGAAGCATGATAGGTAGTCTGCTATACCTCACAGCCAGTCGACCAGATATACTATTTGCTGTAGGTATGTGCGCCAGGTATCAAGTTTGTGCCAAGGATTCTCATTTAATTGCTGTTAAGCGAATTTTGAGATATCTCAAGGGCACAATTGGTGTAGGTCTTTGGTATCCCCGTACCGAATCTTTTGACTTGATTGGCTATACGGATTCCGACTACGCTGGATGTAAGTTGGACCGGAAAAGCACTAGTGGGCTGCCAATTCTTAGGTTCGTCCTTAGTAAGTTGGTCGAGTCGGAAGCAACATTGTGTTGCTCTTTCCCACTACCGAGGTAGAATATATCGCCATGGGAGAGAGTGTATCGCAATTGTTGTGGATGATTCATACCTTAAGAGGACTATGGATTGAGTTACAAGGGTGTGCAAGTGTTATGTGATAACATTAGCACAATTAACTTAACCAAGAATCCAGTCCATCATTCTAGGACAAAACATATTGAAGTAAGACACCACTTCATTAGGGATCATGTAACTAGGGGGAACATCATACTCTCTCATGTAGAGTCCAAGTCAAACCTAGCTGACATTTTCAATTAAACCACTTCTCGAAAATGAATTTAATTTCCTAAGATGGGAATTGGGAATGTGTCGCGCTTCATGATTTTCAAATTGCATTCAAAAAATTATATATTTCGAAATTGTTGGGAATCAATTGGGTAACTTTGGGGACACTCTCACACAAACTATAAGGTTTACCAAAACATTTTTGTTTGCTAGACATGGGTGAGATGTTAGGATCAACTCAATTTCTCAAAATGTCAATGCATCCCTTGAGAAATTAAGTTGACGAGATAATAATCACGGTGGTGACCAAGTATGGGGAAAACCATTGCATAACATATGTGTACATGGCTCCTTGATCATATTTGGACATTCCAATCAAGGAAACTTGATTGGAACATTGGATTTGACTCAAACNTGGGTCTTCAAGAACAAATTGAACCAAAAGGGAGAAATCATTAGAAACAAGGCACGCTTGGTAGCTAAGGGCTACAATCAAGTTGAAGGCCTTGATTATGATGAGACTTATGCTCCTGTGGCACAATTAGAGTCCATCCGATTGATGCTAGCATTTGCAGCACATCGTGGTTTCAAATTATATCAAATGGACGTCAAATCGGCCTTTCTAAATGGTTTGATTAAGGAAGAGGTCTATGTCGAACAACCTCCGGGGTTTGAGAGTACAGAATTTCCAAACCACGTGTTCAAGCTCAAAAAGGCACTTTATGGCCTTAAACAAGCACCCCGGGCTTGGTATGAGCGGTTGTCGACATTCCTAGTTGAGAAGGGCTTCGTTAGAGGTCAAATAGACCCTACACTATTTCTACGAAGAGATGGTGACAATATATTTGTGGCCCAAGTATATGTCGATGACATAATTTGTGGCTCAAACAATAGGGGCTATTTAAATGAGTTCATTGGACACATGGAGAGTGAGTTTGAAATGAGTCTAGTGGGAGAATTGACTTTCTTCCTTGGACTTGAAATCAAGCAAACTCGCGATGGTATCCATGTGCACCAATCAAAGTATACACAGGAAATGCTTCGAAAATTCAATATGAGTGAATCAAAAGAGGTAACCACTCCCATGGCTACAAACACAAGATTAGACAATGATGAGAGTGGTAAACCCGTTGATCTAACTCAATATCGAAGCATGATAGGTAGTCTGCTATACCTCACAGCCAGTCGACCAGATATACTATTTGCTGTAGGTATGTGCGCTAGGTATCAAGTTTGTGCCAAGGATTCTCATTTAATTGCTGTTAAGCGAATTTTGAGATATCTCAAGGGCACAATTGGTGTAGGTCTTTGGTATCCCCGTACCGAATCTTTTGACTTGATTGGCTATACGGATTCCGACTACGCTGGATGTAAGTTGGACCGGAAAAGCACTAGTGGGGGCTGCCAATTCTTAGGTTCGTCCTTAGTAAGTTGGTCGAGTCGGAAGCAACATTGTGTTGCTCTTTCCACTACCGAGGCAGAATATATCGCCATGGGAGAGAGTGTATCGCAATTGTTGTGGATGATTCATACCTTAGAGGACTATGGATTGAGTTACAAGGGTGTGCAAGTGTTATGTGATAACATTAGCACAATTAACTTAACCAAGAATCCAGTCCATCATTCTAGGACAAAACATATTGAAGTAAGACACCACTTCATTAGGGATCATGTAACTAGGGGGAACATCATACTCTCTCATGTAGAGTCCAAGTCAAACCTAGCTGACATTTTCACTAAACCACTTCCCGAAAATGAATTTAGTTTCCTAAGACGGGAATTGGGAATGTGTCGCGCTTCATGATTTTCAAATTGCATTCAAAACCCTTCATGATTATTTCGAAATTGTTGGGAATCAATTGGGTAACTTTGGGGACATCTCACACAAACTATAAGGTTTACCAAAATATTTTTGTTTGCTAGACATGGGGTGAGATGTTAGGATCAACTCAATTTCTCAAAATGTCAATGCATCCCTTGAGAAATTAAGTTGACGAGATAATAATCACGGTGGTGACCAAGTATGGGGAAAACCATTGCATAACATATGTGTACATGGCTCCTTGATCATATTTGGACATTCCAATCAAGGAAACTTGATTGGAACATTGGATTTGACTCAAACTTGATTGATTTTGCTTGATTGATTGTTGATTGAGTTTGACTCCATTTGTATGGGTCAAAGTGATTGTTGAACCTATAAGGACCTTTGATTCTTGTTAAGGGATCAATTTTAGTCAGGAAATCATGTCCAAGTTCGATAAAGTTCATCAGATCTTGGTTGAAAAGTTTCAGAAATTCTGGAACTGAACATTTCAGTTCGTATCAGGGAATACCAGGAACCCTGATCGGTCACCGGACCGATCAGGCATAGGGCTGATCGGTCCCTGGACCGATCTGGCTTCTTCCTATGGTGTTCGGTCCACAGACCGATCAGCGAGGCAAGCCGTGATCTTCCGGAATTTGACTAAGTGTACTGAGCTAGCCTGGATCGGTCCCTGGACCGATCTGGCACTCTATGGTGATCGGTCCACAGACTGATCAGGGAGCCCAGCAGTTTTCCTCCAGACCCTACTGTTCGTATCCTGATCGGTCAACCGACCGATCAGGAGCGGGTCTGATCGGTCATCCGACCGATCAGGACCGGGCCAGTCCGATCAGGCTATAGCCTGATTGGTCTGGGTGCGATCAGATCGAACGGTGATCCGTTCAAACGCATTAAATTCTGGTTGGTGGACCGATCCACCAACCGATTAATTTCGCAAAACCCTCTTCAGCGCCAAACCCTAGCGTCGAAACTCCTCATCTGCGCGACCTTGCTTGAGCGAGAGCACTCTCCTGCGTCTCTCCCACTTCGTGCGTGCGATTGCTTGCGGAGATCCCTACTGGTGTCTTCCTGTTCCCTGCGAGCTCCCCACTTATTCCAAGCTCTCTGCGTCCGAGAGTTTCTTTTACGCAGGCCTTTTTCTCTCTCAACCTTGAGGAACTAGCTTCTTCCTCCCTTGCGCAAGCTCATCCATGGCGCCTAAGTAAGCTTTGATTTCAGTTTTTCTACAAATCTCTTCATGGATTATATGGATATGAAGCTAACCATGGTTTTTGTTCTTGTTCTTGCTGGTGTATCGTGATCATGTTTTGCCTACCGTGACCCTACTTTCTTACCTTATGTCTATGATCGAATCTATCTATCTTTTGATTGGGTATCATCTTATATGATCAATTCTGTTTTGTTTGATCGATCTTATCAAATAATTTGAATTCTGTGTCATGACCAATTCAACCCCCTATAGAAAGTCTTCCAAGGGCAAGGAAGCTGCTGAGGGCAGCTCGAGGGGGAAAGCTCCTTCCTCCTCTGCCCCTTCCAGAAGGCCACAGCCTTCTTCTAGCTCCAGGTTCCCAAATGCGGCCTGTGAACAGGCCTTTCAAGCTAGGACATTCAAACTATTACCCTGCAGATCTATTGATGTTCCCTTCCTAACTGAGTTCTGTCCCTCTGTCATGGAGATTGTCACTTACTACAATCTGGGTTTTCTTCTTTCCTTGGAACGGACCATAAATTACGACCTCGTCTCTGAATTTTACAACAACCTACAACAAGGTCCTCAAGGGGGATTCGAGTTCACTACTCGTGTCGGGAAGATGAACCTCGATTTTTCATATGAGATTTTGGCAGAATACTTGGGTGGTCGACGATCACCGAATCTTTATTCGATCTATCCTGAACTTCCTGATCCTTTGCTAGCACCGTTCGCAGATGTTACCCCTGACTCTATCTATCAGCACTTTTTTGGTCATCCTCGCCCTGCCGGGCTTGACGAATTGGGTCCAGTTTTCCCCACTTTTGCTGCCCTCCGCCTTGCTCCAGCTGATTATGTCCTTTTCAAGATCATCACAAATTGCATTTTGCCCATTACTTCAAAGCCGTTGGCCGAGATCCGACCCTACCACTGCCTCATGCTCTACGGCATGCATTGCCGGATGGACTTTGATATCATGGAGAGCATTTTTCAGTCTATCCTGTCCTACCGTGAGCCTAGCCGTCGCACGGTTTATATGCCTTTTGGTCACATCATCACTGATTGGCTTATGTCAGTTAGTGTTGATGTCTCCAAGGGCAGGACCGTGCCCATGGTTAAGCAAGATTGTCGTTTGGGTCAGCGGGCTTTTGCAAAGTCTGGTATTATCATTCATGAGCGTGATGGGGTCTTGGTATGGAAGGATGGACGCGGACTAGGTGAGCTGCCTGGAGGAGCACCACAGTTTCAGGCACCACACGATGCTCTTCCTGCTGACGATGAGTATGATGACGAGCCAGAGCCTGATCTTCGCTGGCAGATCGCGGAGCTGGATCAGACCTTCCAGCAGGATTTTCAATTGCGAGAGGCTTTCCGCGAGGAGACCCGATCACGGTTCAGCTCTATTGAGCACAGATTGACAGCGATTGAGACTGACATCTCTGGGACCCGTGCCCTCCAGCAGACATGGTATGATGAGTGGCGCAGCCACACATTTCCAGGAGGTGCACCTTCATCGAGTACTGCACCAGGGTCCTGTGCTCCTACTGATGCGACGATGGATGACCTTATGCACGATGACGACCCACCATTTGATCATTGAGCTTGGATGTTTATTGTCTCTTTTCTTGATGTACTTGACATGTTTGACTTTTGGGCTGTATGCCCTTGACTTGCTTAGTGTGGCTTTGTGCCACACGTCTCTGGATTTCGATGCCTATGACTTGCATCGTGTTATGTCTTAGGGTATTTTATGACCTACTCTTTATGATGCTGATGCATGTTTTATTCTACTTGATGATGCTATGATGACTACTATTTGAAATTGTGCTATATTGCCATGATTATGTTTTTCTCTCCTGATAGTATGCCTATTGTTGATGTCATGCTGTTTATATGACTATGATCTGCATGTTTGCTACACTGTCATGCTTATGCTCGTAATGTCTCCCTGATACATATACATGTTATGGCATGCGTTGCGAGTTAATAATTCGTGTTCATATGATGCATGTGATTGCTATATCTTGCTCTATCTTTTTCACATGTGGTCGTATGGTTATCCAACAACCTATCACATCTTTATTGATTTGGGATACCCCTAGGGTTGAGGGGGAGTTTGTTTTAATCTTAACAGCCCTTCTAGCCCCTTTTCGGTGTTCGACAAAGGGGGAGAGTGTGGATTGGTTAAGTTTAGGATGATCATGTTGTAGGGGGAGGATCTGGATTCCCCTATGATTCTAAAGTTGAGAAATATTGATTGAGATCCCTAAACTTAGATCGGGTTGTCAAACAACAAAAAGGGGGAGATTGTTGATGCAGTCTGGCCCTGATTGTTGTTTTGGTGTTGACACCGATTTAAGTTTAGGTGGATGATTATTAATTATGATTAAGTCCTGATCAGGGATCAGGCATGGTATGAAAAATCCTAACCTAGAGGGTTAGGTGTTGAAAATCCTAGTCTGGAGGGCTAGGTGCTGGAAAATCCTAACCTGGAGGGTTAGGTGTTGAAAAGTCCTAGCTTGGAGGGCTAGGTGTTGGAAAAGTCCTAATTCGGAAAGGTTGGGTGAAAAGTCCTATCTTGGAGGGCTAGGTGAAAAGTCCTAACTTGGAGGGTTAGGTGCAAATTCCCATCCTGGAGAATTAGGTGAAAAAGTCCTGGCTTGGAGGGTCAGGTGCCTAGCTTGGAGGGCTAAGTTGGATGAAGTTCTAACTCGGAAGGGTTGGGTGAAAAGTCCTAGCTTGGAGGGCTAGGTGAAAAGTCCTAACTTGGAGGGTTAGGTGCAAATTCCCAACTTGGAGAGTTAGATGGAAAATCCTTAGCTTGGAGGGCTAAGGTGGATGGAAACTTAGCTTGGAGGGCTGAGTTTGAGTCCCTGGATCGGTCTGGTGATCGATCAGGGATTCTGGCACGCTGCTCCTTCGTGGATTGGTCTGGTGACCGATCCAGCGATGACTGATCGGTCAGGTGACCGATCAGGGAGCACACAGTGAGGTTGGGAACCTACTGTGCTGCTCCTGATCGATCTGATGACCGATCAGGGAGTATGCATTTCACCCATTGACTGGCTCCTGATCGGTCTGGTGATCGATCAGGGAGCGAGCAGTGAGGTTGAGTTCCCCTGCTGAACTGCTCCTGATCGGTCGGGTGACCGATCAGGATCACTGTGCAGATCGTTCCGGAGAACGATCCAGCATCGCAGGTTCCTCACTATGATCGATCAGGCTCTAGCCTGATCGGTCTGGTCATGATCTGATCAGTCTGGTGACCGATCAGGAGGCTGCCTGATCGGTCTGATGACCGATCAGGAGGTCTGGACTGCGAAGCTCAGAAATCGCCCAAGAAAGGGGTGGATCGTTCGGGTGATCGATCCAGGAGAAGTCACAAAGAAATCGCGATTTCTGATTGAGCGTTGGGGACCGATCAGGCGCTAGCCTGATCGGTCTGGTGACCGATCAGGAGTCGCTCTGATCGGTCGGGTGACCGATCACTTTAATTCAAATTGCACTGTCAGACGCTCTGATCGCGTCTGACCATATCCGATTCGCTGATGGTTGCCTCTGATACTTGATTTACTGTGTGATATACTGCTCTAATATTCAGACTAAGCTGTAGGTGACAGGGGAGGATTCAAACACTAAAGGAGAAGTCAAAGGGGGCTTTCCTTGGAGCAGGTTTGTCCATTTCTCCACTCAGGTTGCAACGGCTGGAGCTGCAGGACTGAAGTCGTTGACTGAAGCTTGACTGAGGGAGCTCAGGAAGTTCAGTAAGGGTTCAGTGTAGCTGGCGTTGGCAGTGAGGCAGCTGGAGGCTGCTGGAGATGAGGTCACTTGATGCTTGGCGGAGAAACAAAAAGGAACGGGAGACAGCTTGGTGGAAGTAGAGAAATAGAGAAACATTTGAAAGCTTACAGCTGGTGTTCTTGAGTTCCTGTGCCTTGAGTTCTCCACATCAAGCTTGTTGAGTTCTTGAAGTTTCCATCATTCTGAGCAAGCTATCGAGAAGCAATCATCCATTACTCGAGCACTTGAAGGAGAGAACGAGAGGCTTGGAGTCCGACAGTGGGAAGACACGAAGAAGGGTTCTTGCGTGAGATCGCCATTAGGTGGAGCTCAGGGAAGCTTGCTGCGTTCTTCTCTTTGCTGGGTGTTTGAGTAAGATCTTTCTTGTTGTTTCATTGAGCTTAAACATTTATCTGATTGAAACGCTGTGGAGAGGTTTCTCCACCGAGAAGGAGGTTACTTTATATCCGGTGATCACCGGGGCTTGATCTGCCGACGATCAAGGGATCGCCCACCTTAAGGGCACGCCAAGGAGTAGGGGCAAGTTATCCCCGAACCTTGTAAACCCTCTTGTTAGCGATCTTGGTAGCTGTGGTTGTTAGCTTTCATCTTTGTTTTTAGTTTACTGCACTGTTTTGTTTTTCCTTTGCTTCTTCCGCTGTGCTACTGATAAGCTAAGTGCAGAAAAGTTGCTAAGTTCTCAAAGAGAAAGTGTTGGCTATATTCACCCCCCCCCCCTCTCTAGCCATCTCGTCACCAACATGATGAAGTTCCGCAGCTAAATTTCGTGATTGGATGCTTCGTAGTATGCTACCAACTCTACATCCATAGTAAATGTGGCTACTAGCGTCTATTTGATGCTCTTCCAAGATATAGCCCCTCCAGTAAGCATGAAGATATAGTCTGAAGTGGACTTCCTGCTATCCAAGCATCCAGCAAAGTTGGAGTCTGAATATCAATCACCTCTAGGTGATCTGATCTTCGATACGTGAGCATGTGTCCTTTAATTCTTTCAAAATACTGCATCACTCTTTTAATTGTTGGTGCAATCATTGTTAGGTCAGGGTTGACCTAGTTTGACTAGGCTCAGGTGAGCTTATGTCTGGTAACTTGGTAAGCTTAAGGTTGGATGTTTCGATGTTTGATAATGATGTTTGAATATCGTGTGAGTCAAGTGGGTCAAGGTTGACTAGAGACTTGACTGGGAAAAGACCTAGTGGGACTAGGAACACCTAGTGAGACTAGGTGAAGTCCAGGTGGATCAGGGAGATCGCACACTGGCATGGGAAAAGACCTAGTGGACTAGGCACACCTAGTGGGACTAGCTGAAGTCCAAGTGGATCGGAGAGATCGCACGCTGGCATGGGAAAGACCTAGTGGGACTAGGTGAAGTCCAAGTGGATCGGAAAAATCACACGCTGGCAAGGTGGAAGTCTACCGAGAGACTAGACCTAACTCGAGGGTTAGGCAAACCTGGTTGGGAATCAAGTTAAGTCTTAGCTAGGAGCTAGGCAGGAGAAATCCAGGTTAGTCAAAGGGGTTGACCGGACACTTGGTAGGGAAGTCCTAACAGGTCACGGTTGACCAAGGTTAGGCAAGAGAACCCTAGACTTGTGCACACAAGTTAGGGTTGGACTCAATCGATTGGGTAATCGATTTGGGTTTGGTTTCTCGCGAATAGAAGCCTTCTTGATCGATTGGGTGATCGATTAAGGAAGGTGTGAATCGATTGGGTAATCGATTGGGAGAAATAAGTTGCGAGAACAGAATGTGGCTAGATCGATTGGGCAATCGATTCAGTTTTCTCTTAATCGATTGATCAATCGATTATGAGGTCCGGTAATCAATTGGGTGATCGATTACGGCAGTATTGCGCGAGAGCACAAAAAGATGCTAAATCGATCAGCAATCGATTAAGGTTGTTCTTAATCGCTTCAAAAAATAGTCGTTGAACGGCTAAGTCTGACGTGATAATCGATTAGGAAACCCTAGGTGTCGGGTATAGGGTTTTCACGCAGGTTTGAAGCGGGATTGCTCGACGGGGCTCATGCAGTTCTTCTCCTCCTTCCTTGTCATTTCAAGAAGCTTTGGGGCATAGTGTTCCTGCACTTCCAAAGTTGTAGAGGCGATTTCAAGCTTGATGAAAGCAAAGAAAGCAAAGAGAGCTTGTTGTTGTAAATCTTATACGATTTTATATTGTATTTGCTTCCTCTTGTTGTATTCTTCTTATAAGCTTGTAAGAGGTTTCTCCACCTCAAGAAGGAGATCTTTCATAGTGTATTAGAGAGTGAGGAGAGTGGATCCTTGGATTAGTCACTTCAAGGAGGTGGATACCAAGTAAATCCTTGAGTGTTAGTATTGCTTGGAGCCTTCCGCGGCGTCAAATCTTCTACAAGCAAATCAGAGCTAATCACTCCCTCTAGCTCTCCTACCGGTCCTAACAAGTGGTATCAGAGTGAGGTCGTTCTTCTTTGGACTCATCGCCAAGAGAGCAAGAGCTAGAGGAAGAAGAAAAAGTTTGATGAAACCCAAATTTCAAGAAGCCATCATCAAGAGGGTTAAATTCAAAAATGGAGTTTGGCTACGACACCCGGGCACCTCCACCATTCGACAAGGCCAATTTCGATCTGTCAAAGATTGAAAATTTCTTTATGATGGAGATAGAGCAATGGTTTGGTCTAATGGAGGGTTTTAAAGCTCCAACAAATTCTAAAGGAATGCTCCTCAAGAAGACCAAATGGAATGAAGAGCAAATCAAGAGGTGTGACGCCAACGACAAGGTAACCAAAATTTTGGTTAATCTATTGTCAAACACCATCTTGAGTCAAATTGGAGGCTATCAAGATGCCAAGGAGCTTTGGAGCAAGTTGACCAAGCTTCATGAAGATCCCTCCACTGTACCAAATCAAGACAAATCCGAAGAGGGAGATTCATCCGATGAAGAGGATTCAGAAGTTGAGAGATGCTTAACAATCGAGGAGGAAATTCAAGAAGCTTCTACTTCAAGGATTGAGGGGGAGCAAAATTTGACATTGATGCCGGAACAAGAAAAGGCTTCAACATCATTTTCCGATGTCAATGAAGAGGAAGAAAGTGCCACCCCTACAAGAAAATGTATAGAAATTTCAATTCGTGAAAATAAAAATCATATCATTTGTTTTGAGTGTAGGGAAAGAGAATATTATAAGAGTAAGTGTCCCAAATTGGTCAAAAAGAAGGTGCAAGTGGCATCCAAGACCATGAAGAAGCCAAAGGAGGTCGACCCCATGGTAAAGAAGGATAAGAAGCACATTGTGTGCTTCTCATGCAAACAAAAAGGGCATTATCAGAATCAATGTCCAAAGGGGAAGGATTCGACTGATCGCTAAAATTATGGTCACTACTAGTGCGATCAGTCATGGTATGGTTACCAAGATATTTCCATAACATCTCCAATGCAATTGGAGGAGCCTACTGCTAAAATTAAAGTATTGCCTCATATTGATGAGTAAGTACCTTAACTACCTCAAACATAAGTGCCCTTAAGGCGATCCACAAGAGAACAGAGAAGCACGAATTCTCGTGATTATTTTTATCTCCAAGAGCATGATTTTGATATAGGATTGGAATGGGATCCGACATCTTTCCAAGAAGTCAAACAATGCTCTAACCCTGAAAGGTGGATTAATGCCATACAAGAAGAGTTAAAATATATGGCAGACAATGACATTTGGGAATTTGTTGAATTGCCTGAAGGTTCGAAACCCATTGATTGTAAATGGATATTTAAAACCAAGAGGGATTCGAAGGGCAATGTTGAAAGGTATAAGGCTCATCTTGTTGCCAAGGGATTCACTCAGAAGGAAGACATTGATTATAAGGAGACTTTCTCACCTGTGTCGACAAAAGACTCCCTTAGGGTAATTATAACACTTGTAGCTCATTTTGATTTAGAGCTACATCAAATGGGCGTAAAGACTAAATTCCTCAATGGAGATATAGAGGAGTCTATATATATGGTGCAACCGGAGAACTTTGAGTCCTCAGACTCAAAGCACCTAATTGTTAGGATCGATGGCTCGGCCGGAGGGGGTGAATAGCTCTTTTCGGTTTTTCTCTACAATAGGGTTAGCACAATACAAAATATGATATAAAACAATAGATTCAATGCTAACACAAGGTTTTACTTCGTATCCACCCCGAAGGATGACTAATCCAAGGATCCGCACGCGTACACCACCTCCACTATGAATGGTCTCCTTCAAAGTGGAGAAAATCTTTACAAAGTTGCTTTCTTCCTCTTTACAAGATCACGATGAATGCTAGAGGAAGAGTAGATCAAATGGAGCACTAACAGCACTTTGGTACAGTAAAGAACTGTCCCTTCCTCGTGCCAAGAAGTCCCCTATAAATAAGAGAACAAGACAGCTTAACAAACTGTCCAGACCCGCACCAGTCGACTGCCCATTTGGCAGTCGACTGGTCTAGCTTTAAATGCTAGCCAACGACTAGTTTTTCGGGGTTACCAGTCGACTGCCCCTGGGCCAGTCGACTGGTCCGAGGCTGTAAACTCTCTGTGAGTTTTGGCAGTCGACTGCCCTCTGGCCAGTCGATTGCCCTGCCTCTCAACTCATTTACAACCTCTCCAAACACTCTCCTTCACATATGCCTTCAGGTATGTTCCCTTGGCTCACCCCTTGAAGTCATCTTCCTCTGGCTATCGTCCCTCGGATGCCCACACAAGCCTTCTCTTGGCTTGCCTCCATGCCACCCTTCACGTGTGCCCTTGAAGTCCACTTCCCGGCTTGCCCTTGGAGCTCTTCTCTCTCGGCTCTCGTCCCTCGGATATGTTCTCCATGTGTGAATCTCCAAGTCCTACAAACTCAATCACACATATCAAATACAACATAACATCCTAACCTTAAACTTATTGGCACACACATCAAAACCATGATCTTCCCGATCATTCTTGGGTTGATTGCCTCAACACTAATATGTAGATTAAAGAAGTCCATTTATGGTTTAAAACAGGTGTCCCATCAATGGTACCAAAAATTTGATCAAATGATTATCTCATTTGAATTTAAAGAGAACCCCGTTGATCAGTGCATATATGTCAAGTTCAGTGGGAGCAAGTTTGTTATACTTGTTCTGTACGTGGATGATATATTGCTTGCGAGCAATAATAAGGGTCTGCTGCATGAAACAAAGTCATTTCTATATGGTAAATTTGAAATGAAAGATCTTGGTGAAGTATCTTTTGTTCTAGGCATTTAGATATGTCGTGATCGTTCAAAAGACATTCATGGACTTTCACAACAGACCTATATTGAGAAGGTGTTTGTAAGGTATAGCATGCAGAACTGTACACCTAGTGATGCACCTGTGTTAAGAGGTGATAAGTTCAGTTTACAGCAGTGTCCACGACTTAAACTTGAAATAAAGGAGATGGAACAATTCCCATATGCGTCAGCAGTGGAAAGTCTTATGTATGCACAAGTTTGCACTCGACAAGAAATAACATTTATAGTTGGGATGTTAGGCAGATAAGTTAATAACCCAGGACTGTCACACTAGAAAGAAATTAATGTTAGGACCGGTAGGAGAGCTAGAGGGGGTGATTAACTTTGATTTGCTTGTAGAAGATTTGTCACCGCGGAAGACTCTAAGCAATGCTAACACTCAAGGATTTACTTGGTATCCACCTCTTTGAGATGACTAATCCAAGGATCCACTCTCTTCACTCTCTCATACACTATGAAAGATCTCCATCTTGAGGTGGAGAAACCTCTTACAAGCTTACAAGAAGAATACAACAAGAGGAAGCAAATACAATATAAAATCTTACAAGATTTACAACAACAAACTCTCTTTGCTTTCCTTGCTTTCTTCAAGCTTAAGATCGCCTCTAGAACTTTGGAAGTGCAGCAACACTATGCCCCAAAGCTTTTCTTGAAATGGCGAGGAAGGAGGAGAAGAACTGCGGGAGCCTTGTCGAGCAATCCCGCTTTAAACTTGCGTGAAAACCCTAAATACACGATGCCTAGGGTTTCCTAATCGATTACCCAATCGATTACCACGTCAGACTTAGCTGTTCAACGGCTATTTTTTGAAACTTAATCGATTAGCCAATTGATTAAGAACAACCTTAATCAATTGCTTAATTAATTTAACAACTTTCTGTACTCTCGCGCAAACTGCCGTAATCGATCACCCAATCGATTACCGGACCTCTTAATCGATTGATTAATCGATTAAGAGAAGGCTGAATCGATTGCCCAATCTATCCAGCCACATTCTGTTCTTGCAACTTATTTCTCCCAATCGATTCACACCTTCCTTAATCGATCACCCAATCGATCAAGAAGGCTTCTGTTCGCGAGAAACCAAACCCAAATCGATTACCCAATCAATTAAGTCCAACCCTAACTTGTGTGCACAAGTCTAGGGTTCCCTTGCCTAACTTTGGTCAACCGTGACCTGTTAGGACTTCCCTACCAAGTGTCTGGTCAACCTCTTTGACCAACCTGGATTTCTCTTGCCTAGCTCCCAGTTAGGACTTAACCTGATTCCCAACCAGGTTTACCTAACCCTCGAGTTAGGTCTAGTCTCTCGGTAGACTTCCACCTTGCCAGTGTGCGATCTCCCCGATCCACCTGGACTTCACCTAGTCCCACTAGGTGTGCCTAGTCCCACTAGGTGTGCCTAGTCCCACTAGGTGGGATATTATGGATGTGCAGTATCCATAATATGCAGTATGATAACCATACCATGACTGATCGCACTAGTAGTGACCATAGGAGGATCGTCAATGATTTTCTCACAAGATACTTCCTTGATTTTATTACTCCCACTGTCCTCAATGAATTTGGAATTTCCCATTTCAAATAAGGATCTATTAGGGATATCATAAAATTTATACCTCTTTGATTTCTCAGAGTAACCTACACAATTGCAACTGACAGTTCTTGAGTTCAGCTTACTTTCATTAGGCTTATAAGGCCTAGCCTCAAGTGGACAACCCCAGACATGTAAATACCTAATGCTAGGATTCCTATCCGTCCACATCTCGAATGGAGTTTTAGTTATTGTCTTACTAGATACTCTATTGAGTAGATAAACTGCAGTCTTGAGTGTTTCACCCTACAAAGACTCCGATAGAGAAGTGAAAGTCATTATACTTCTCACCATGTCTTTTAGGGTTTGATTGCGACGCTCAGCTATACCATTCTGACTGGTTGTACTAGGTATGGTATACTGAGGCACAATTCCACACTAGCAAGGTAATTTACAAAAGGTCTTGGATGTTATTCACCTGATCCATCATATCGACCGTAATATTCTCCTCCATTGTCGAATCGGACGGCTTTAATTTTCTTACCTAGTTGAAGTTTAACTTCGGCTTTGAAAATTTTAAACATATCCAAAGATTGCAACTTCTCATGAATAAGGTACAGATAGTCAAATCTAGAATAGTCGTCTATGAACCTAATAAAATATATATGTCTATTCCAAGATGT
This sequence comes from Boesenbergia rotunda, assembly GCA_024364735.1. Lineage (NCBI taxonomy): Eukaryota > Viridiplantae > Streptophyta > Magnoliopsida > Zingiberales > Zingiberaceae > Boesenbergia > Boesenbergia rotunda. Next base: position 113,785 of record JAGFNQ010005970.1, read on the forward strand.
CTTAGGGAATGTTCCACAAATGTCTGTATGTATTAGCTCAAAAACATCACTACAACGACTAGCCCCTTTGTTCCTTTTATTAGTTATCTTCCCCTTAACACACTCCATGCAGACATCAAAGTCTGACATGTCAAGGGAATCAAGAATTCCATATGACATTAATCTTTCTAGGCATTGTGTGAATATATATCCTAAACGCCTATGCCACCATATAGAAGAATTCTTGTAAGTCAATTTATGTTTTGTACGTATACTATACATTATTACGTTATCAATCGTAGAAGTAAAAATGTTCAATTTATAAAACTTATCAACCAAGGAACCATTGCCAATCAAAATTGAATTATAAAAAATACTAAACATTCCATTTCCAAATGAACAAGAACAACCTGATTTATCCAAATAAGAAATTGAAATTAAGTTCCGTCTGAAAGACGGTACAATGAATATATATATTCTCTAAATCCAAATAGACATTAATTCCTAAATAAAGCCTAAAAACACCAATAGACTCCACTACTGTCTTCTTCCCATTCCCCGTATAGATGTATCTTTCACCATCAAGTGAAAGTCGGCTCCTAAGACAACTTGGCATAGTGGCACTTATGTGAGTAGTAACACCAGTATCATCTGTTGGTGCAGGAAGCACCATATCGAACCTTGTTTTGATATTGGCAAAGGATTCAAAGTTAAGTTTATTTGTGATCTAACAATGTTCATTAAGTGTGCAGGAAAAGTCCTAGCGAAGGGCTGCTAGGCACCTGGCGAAGGGCTGCCAGGAAACAAAGTCCTAGCGAAGGGCTGCTAGGCACCTGGCGAAGGGCTGCCAGGAAACCAAGTCCTAGCGAAGGGCTGCTAGGCACCTGGCGAAGGGTTGTCAGGAAACCAAGTCCTAGCGAAGGGCTGCTAGGCACCTGGCGAAGGGCTGCCAGGAAACCAAGTCCTAGCGAAGGGCTGCTAGGCACCTGGCGAAGGGCTGCCAGGAAACAAAGCCCTAGCGAAGGACAGCTAGGCACCGAGCGAAGGACAACTCGATATCCAAGACCTGGCAAAGGACCGCCAAGCAAAAGTCCAACCAAAGGAGCGGTTGGCATCAGGTACATTCTCCCGAGAGGAGTAGGTGAGGACGCGTTCCCCGTCGAGGGAACAGTAGGCGTCGGTTCGACCTAGGGCTCCATTTTGGAGGCTCAAAGTCAGAACCAAGACAGCTAAGGCTGTATAAACTAACCACTTAATGTCTTGTTGTGTTTTGGACTAACCTTGGATGCAGGACCGAAGGAACGAGTGTCTGCAGCTCAGAGAGCCTCAAAGGAGTGAGGCAACAACTGACCAGGGCGCCCGGAGTGTCCCGGGCGCCCCCAAGGTGAACACAAAACACACAAGTAAAAAGCAGCTTCAAACAGTACAACTCACGGGCGCCCCCTGCGCTCCGGGCGCCCCCTGCGCTGCGGGCGCCCCCAGCACCAACTGTCGAAGCAGCTCTCTTCGAAGCCAGATAACACTTTGACCCGGTCAATCTGGGCGCCCCGAGCGCTCCGGGCGCCCCGGTCAAAGCTGATCCCCAAGATAAAGGGATCAGACACTGACCGAGACTTTGGCGGATCAAAGGCCACGTGGGGGGGGGGGGGGGGGGGGCGCCCCCGACGTCCCGGGCGCCCCCAGGCCCTATATAAAGGGCCCTCGACCAAGGCTTCAGTACATCAATTCGTTCAACGCTTCTACGCTCTTCTGCTCTCGCGCCTTGCTCCAGAAACTGCCCAACTCGAGCCGACGACGTCCCGCTGCTCCGAAAAAGTTAACCTACAATCGAACGTCGGTAAAAGAAGAGCATCTTTTTCTTAATTGTTAAAGTTCACTGCACTTACTCTGTATTCAATATTTGTAAACTGTTTTTGCGCCAAATATAGAATTGCCCAAAGTAAACGGTCAACGACCGTGGGCCTTGGAGTAGGAGTCGACACAGGCTCCGAACCAAGTAAAATCGACTGTATCTCTGTGTTGTGATTTTTAATTTCCGCTACGTACTTGCTCTAAGTTTTCCGAAAAACGATTTCCGATATTCACCCCCCCCCCCCCTCTATCGGTTTTCTCGATCCAACATCATCCACCAAGTATCAATGGGTACAATAGCTAATTGACTTCCGAACTAACAAAGTTGAGATGTTTGTCTTCAGAATCTGCAGCTTGCTTTCCTTTTCCTTTGTTATTGATCCTCTTTCACTTCTTACTCGTATTTTGAGAATCAGATGCTAAGTGAGCACTCTCAAATGTCTCAATCTTCAGTCTCCCCTCCTCTTGCACGCATTAAGCAATAAGTTCATTCAATGTTCACTTTTCCTTTTTAGTATTATACAATATCTTAAAAGGAGTGAACTGTACAGACAGAGACATCAAGATGAAATGCACTAACATACTCTCAGACATATCGAGTTTTAGTACTTTCAGACTTATCGCTATAATGGATATCTTCATAATGTACTCCCTTATGTTTTCTTTACCACTGTATCGCATGGTTACCAACTTTGTAAGAAGTGTGGCAGTCTTGACCTTTTCATTTGAGATGAATCGGTCTGCTAGTTAGTTAAGGAAACTCCTAGCATCTTTTCGCTCTGTGATTGAGCCCTTTATTAGCGCTGGTATGGAAAGCTTCATGATGTTTAGACTCATGCGATTTGATTTCTCCCACAGCTGAAATTCAGCCTTCTGCTCTATAGTGCTAGTACTAGTGAAAGGGTGGGGTGATCATTTCTTAATGCATAGACTAAGTCCATACAACCTAAGACTACAATCACGTATTCTTTCCATTCAGTAAAATTTGAACCAGTTAATATTAGGATGTTATTAATGTTGGCAGTAACAAATTGCACTGAAATTAAAGAGAAAATTTTATTTAAGCTCACGATTTAATTAAAGCCAAGAACATATAAATATATAATAATATTATACAAATAAATAAAATTTAAATATATATGAATGAGTTCCTTATGAGATACCAAATATAACATTACATTATAATCTGTGAATTAAAATATAATTTATTAATAGTACTCTCTGATATATAACTTAAAATGTAATTGGTCATACAATGTATCTTCCTTTAAGCCGACCTATTATGTGCATAATATGAAACTTTATATGAGTTATATATTTTGGTCCATAGCTTACAACTTTAATCTGCCACATAATATGCCTTCCTTTTGGGCTGACATATTTTGTGCATAATCAGAACAAAAATAAAATAAATTTTGTTCGATAGTCGTAAACTACCTTAAACATATATCTGACATAAAAGTAACATTTCTTTGGGCCGATTACTCTTAGTATAGATATACGTCTATCAACACAAAATGCATTAAACCTACCTAAGGTGTCTTCCTTTGAACCGACATAATAATTCAACTTAGTAACACGTTGTGTAGATAGACCCAAGAAAATTCTATAAACTTTAACTGAACAAATAATTTCTTAATCAGTCTTAATACCTTCAAATTAGGCTTATTAATCAATTGATGTCATTGGTAATCGAATGGTATGATCCAATCAATTATCCCAATTGATCTAAAAGTCTATTATATGTGATTACGTAATTATACATAGAATTCTCCCTTAAAAAATAGGGTTCTTTATGATTCTATTATTAAATAATATTATTATTTAATTCCTTGATTTTATACATTAATATATATATATATATATATAATTATTTTTTTGCACGTACATAAAAACAGTTTGTTTTTTTAATATATATAATATATATATATATATATATATATATATATATATATATATATATATAATATATATATCTATATATATATATATATATAAATTTGGTCTTCTACAAACCACTTCCTGCAGACCGCGTGTGTGACAACACCTGATCGATCATCGAGGGGCTCAGGAGCGTACCCTGACGGGTTCACCGTACCCCGCTAGGGTATAGTTTTGTTTGGGGGCGACTGCCGAAGGCCACCGGTGATGTCTGATCGACGATTGAAGGACTCGCCAGCGAGTTGGGACACGGGAGCGCAGTGCCGAATCTGTGACCGATCAGGGCAGTCCCTGATCGGTCGTGCGATGTGGTCCGCATGGGGTCCACACCGCGCGATCCGCAAGAGATCAGAACTATATATATATATATATGATCTGCTGCAGATCGAGCGTTGTGGACCGCGTGCGGACTAGTGCCTGATCGGTCTGGTGATTGATCAGGCAAGCCTGATCGGCCACCGGAGACTCGGGAGTGTCCCCGATGGGTTCACCCCTACCCCCTAGGGTTCATCGCACCTCCCCGAGTTATAGTTTTGTTCGGGGGCGGCGGCCGAAGGCCGCCGTTAGTGTCAAGAAGTCGCAGGTCGTGTGCCTGATCGGCCACCGAAGGCTCGGGAGCGTCCCGACGGGTTCACCCGTACCCGACGAGTTCACCCTACTCCCTAGGGTTCATCGCACCCCCATGGGTTATAATTTTATTCGGGGGTGGCGGCCGAAGGTCGCCGTTGGTGTCTTGAAGTCGCAGGTCATGTGTCTGATCGGTCACCAGACCAATCAGGCACCTTCCTGATCGGTCTGGTGACCGATCAGGAACCTGTTTGAATTTTTTATTTACTATTTCGAAGAAATAGTCTATTTAAAAAAAACTTAATCGATTAAAAAACATCTTAATCGGTTAGCCAACCAAATCAATCGATTGGATAATTATGATTTAATCTAAAATTTGGATTAAACATGATGATTCTTCCGTCCATGTTCTTAGTAGAAATATGAAAAATTTAGAAAACAAGTCTGTTCTAAAATTTTCTTATATGATTTTTGACAATTAAAAAATAATATTATCTTAGGAAAACTTGATCTAGCATATAAATAATAAATCGATGAAAAAAGTTAAACTTTATCGTCATAAAAAATGATGAAACAAAATGAAAGCTCTGATACCAATTGATAGAACTTGGATTTTCTCCTCGTTATATGAATTCTAGAAACAAAATAAGAACTCGAAAGAGAAAACACAAGACATATGAGCATGAATCTATTATTTCATCGAATCTTGTCATAACAAAAATAAAAGATATAAATTGAAAGACAAAGAACCTGATTGAAGAGGAATTGTCCTTGTCGTAGCGTCGGTGGCTTGATCCCCGTGAAAGAAGATGCAGCGGAAAGAAGGAGGATCTTCCAAGGGACTTAAGGTTGATAGTGCCATAAAAATTTTTTTGTAAATGGGGAATAAGAACTTAGGTCACCTTAAACCTTGGGGACTTCCCTTTTATATAGGAATCCAATCTGTTATTAACCCATAAATAATAACGGATTGGCCTAAAGGGTTCTATACATTGAACCTGCATCTAATAATCCGAAACCCAATAAACATAAGATAGATCACTTTAAGAGCTCAGATCGTATTTACATGTGCAATTTACAAATAACCCCACCTAATCCAACAAGAAAGGATCAAAACTAAGGCTATGTTTGGTAAGAGGTAATCAATTATATTACAAGATTGATTACTTTGTTTGGTACGGTTTTAAAACTGTAATGTAATATAATCTGCATTACAAAAACTAGTAAAAGTGTTGTAATTTGGATTATAATGCCAACAACATATAATCTGGATTACGTTACACGCTCCATTATATTACAAACTGGATTACATTACCACTAACCAAATGTAGCCTAAATGTTTGTGTAGGAAGACTTGCACATGAGATGGTGAGAGTGAAATTACATATGGAAAAGAATAAAAATAAAAAAGGATAGAATATTTTCTTAAAAATTTTGTAACACATTTTAAATCGATGTAACCCATTTAATCCAATTAAATTTGATTTAATTATAATTTTATCCAATCAAATCTAAATAAACTCTATCTTGGACCAATATACTTTTTATTTTCGCACATACTCGATAAATTTTGTTTGAATCAATTCGATTTTAAATTAGTATTTTTATTTTGTATTCGATAATTCAATTTATTTATTTATTAAACAAGGTATTCGATCAATAGTTAAAATAAAATAATTATGAAAATTTTTATTTTAATGAATGATATGGTATTAAAATTTAATATAAATTATTTAATTATTATTTATTAATTTAAATTCTGAATTCATTTCATTGCAGAAGAAGCCGCACAGCTACTCCCCTTACATGACTTCTTAATTTCAGTTCAAACAATATCGTTTAAAACAATAAATTTTGATTAAAACTTATTTATGAATCTAAAAAACTTTGATCAGATCAATTCTAAATGTTATATATTTTTAAAATATCCCAGAGTCTATATATACAAGAGATATCAACATGAAATTATTAACATCAGAAAGTTTTCAAAATTTTTGATTTAAGACAATTAATACGTACATATTACTTATCGTAAGATATCAAAATAAATATTTTCATTGTACTATCCCTCTTTTATTACATATTAATATTTTTAAATTTAAATTTTCTCAATTCATCATTAGATTTCAATAAAAATTTATTGATGGACCTAAAGAGTTACGATTAATCTAATATTCTAACTTTCGTAGATTTCTATTGTGCTTTCCCACAATTTTTTTAAATCAACGCCACATGTGTACTAATTTTTAAACACCCACATTACACACTATAATAAAAAAAACCAATAAATAGTGACCGAATTAGAATGTCATCGCTAATCAGTCCAACCTCACCTTGGTCCCGGTCCGCTTACCTTAGCCCACCCAGATCTCAGAGATCAAGAGGCCGACTAAGTCTTCTACCAGGCCGGTCCAACACGTTCTACCTCCCATTAGACTGGTCCGATCGACTTGCCTCCCCTCAAATCATTTATCATTCTTTTATTCGTCAAATGTGTATACATGACTAGAGTCAGGCGGCGCATCTCGTCATATATACTCGTGATTAAGTTTAATTATATTACCCTTCGACGATTCGAAATCGTCGATCAATTCGCAACAATTTAAAATTATTATTAATATTTTAAAAAAATATTTAAAAATTATAAATATATAAAAATCATTAATGATCCAAGTCGTTCCGTTGACTCAATTATGAATCCTAATAAGCTATATATATGTATCACAAAAATGAGTCATCCATTACAAATAAAAAAAAATCACTTTCCCAATTGAATTATAGCGTATAAGTTGAAAAAAATTAAAAATCCAAAACTTCTAAAATTCACCTTCCCAATTAGATTATAATATTTAATCATATTTTTTTAAAAAAAAAGACTTGATGCGCTATCCATTACATTGTATTAAAATTAAATATTACTTTTAAAATTTAGAATTAAAAAAATAAATATCCAACTTTGAAAATATAAAAGTATTTTAAAATATTTGGTATCAGAATCATATATTTAATATCAAGTTTGAGACCTAATGAGTACGTACCCCAAATGAATTATATCAATTAATTAATTTTTTTATGTTTAATAACAACTTATTATATATATATATATATATATATATACAATTTTATTATTAAATAAATTATATTTTTATAAAATTTATTGTTCAAGTTAAATAATTTTTATTAAAAAGTTATTGTTATTTTATAAATTTAATATTAAATGAATAAAATAAAAAATTGAATAATTAGGAGAATTAAATAATATTAATAAATTAAAGATAGAATAATTCCACACTAAATAATTAAAGATAAATATATTGCAAATTCACTTTAATACAAAAGTAAAATAATTCAAAATCTAAGAATTTAATGAAAAATATGTTAAAAAATTAATTTAAATAGATACATAGGATAGGCTCACATTAAAGAATTAAAAACAAATTTGTTTAAAAATGAATTTAAATAGAAAGATAGAATGGATTAATTGACACTATCAATACAATTTAAATATTATAATATATTTTAAAACAATTAAAAATATTGTTGAACCATTACAAATCTATTTAAAAATTAGCTTTTAATAAAAAAAATAAAATTTAAATATTATAATATATTTTAAAATAATAAAAAATTATCGAATCTACAGTTCAAACTGCAACTGGTGATTATGATTATAGCCTGACAACCTGATCGGGTATCCAAACCATTGTCAAGTCCGGTTAGGTCCTAGCCTAAGTTTACTTGTAGCTGGGAACTGAGAAATTGAGAACAGATTGTTTAGCGGCATAGTAAGAAACGGCCGGCGGCCTAAACAAAAATGTCAGGCATAAAGGAAAGAGAAGATTATATATATATAAGCAAAATAAATTTGGAAAAAAAAATCTTGATCTCCATTAATAAACTACTACGCGTTGTGGAATTAACTATAGAAAGTCACAACAAAGCCATCAATGAGAACGGAGGAGAGTAGAACTTCATCACGGCATTATCCAATAGAAGTTCTGTTCTATTCTCATGTTTCGCCACGATCGTGTTAAAAAAAAAAAAACTTTTGCACAAAAACGTCCAACACTTCAGTGGTTGCCTGCATACAATCGAGATTGCTCGGCCCGAGGGCATGCCACTAGAGACCAGAGGCATAGTCAGAATTTAAAATTATCTAGGGTTGATAGAATCGAGAATTTTACGAGTTGAAGTATCAAGAATTATGAGTAAACAAGCAAAATTGAGTAATTGACCATCTTTGTATAAGATTTTCTAGAGAATGAAAAAGAAATAGATTTGGTATCATATTAATATACGTTAAATAAAATTATGAGATATAATTTATATTTACATACTTAGACATATGTCGCTCATTACGTGACAAAGCAGTGACCATCTCACATGCGCCCACTCACAAAGTGATCGCACGCTAAGTTGTTGCTAGTTGTCTCAGGAGGCAGCGTTCACCTCGCGTTCGGTCACTTTGCTATCGGTCGCACACTAAGCAGTTTCTAATCGCCTAGCGAGGCAGTGCCCGTCTCACGAATTCAAAATTCTTTAGCTTTAACCGAATAAAATTGAATTGAAAATAAAAAACTAAGGGAGGAAAAGATATTTTAGGTACCAAACTTATTTTTTTTTGACATTTTGGATACCAAACTTTAAAAAAACTTTTTTAGTTCCAAAATTAACATCTTATTTTTATTTTAATTTAGAGTTTACCTTTCCAATTAAGTTATAGTGTTCAAGTTAAAAAAATTTAAAAATTGAAAACTCTTAGGGTTCACCTTCTCAATTGAATTATAGTGTTCAATCATAATTTTTGTTAAAAAAGACTTGAGACGTCTCCTATTACATGGTATTAAAATTGTTATTTTTTTAAATTTGTGACTAAAAAAAAGATAAACGCCTAATTTTGGGACTATAAAAATATTTTCAAAAGTTTCGTACCTAAATCGGCAATTTAATATCAAGTTTGGGACCTGAAGGGTACGTGCTCCAAAAATAATGTCTTACCATCAACTAAACAACAGTTTAAATTGTCTAAAAAATCTAACTATACAAAAGTTGAAAATAACCTTAATACAATGACAAAATTTGTTTGGAAAAGGTTTTAAAATATATTTTTTGACCTCAAGCGACTGGATTGTTACGGGATACACCTAGTAATCAATTGTAAATAATGAATTTAGATTTGATAGGTTATGCGTCCAGTGATTCAATCCAAGTTAAAGGTTATTGTCTTTCAAAACATAAATTCCCCAGCGTCAATTTGTTACTTGCTTCTTCATTAAACCTTTATTTTCTTTGTCTCATGAAAATAATTACATATAGAGTTAGCAATCCTAGAATAACAACTGCAACCGAAATACCCACAATCAAACAAGCATGGTCTATTTGATATACGAGAAGTGCAACCTGCTTAGTACACTAACATGTTAGGAGTTTCCAAAAAAAAAAAAACTAGTCAAATTATGCAAGTTACTAAGTACTACTAGGAGATACATTTATGGCTAAAATCAATAGGGCATAGTATCCTTGTGTTAGTAAACAACAAATACCTTTGCCAGAGCAAAAGCACTGAATTTTGATAAAATAATCTGTCACTGCAACTTTGATCTTGATACAACTACATTGGATCTGCCACTAGCCTACTTTTTATATCAAAATATCTCTCTTTTATATCTAGAGCTAATTCGGTACGGTATATCAGTACTAAAACCTCATACCATATAACGTACAGAAAACTTTGGTATATAAAAAAATTATACTGATTGAAATTTCGGTATACCGAAGCTTCGTATATCATTTTCAATATGATATAAATTATATACCGTTTAACTTAAATTCTGGTATATGTACGGTATATCGAATACCAAACTATTAAATTGCATACCGATACCGTACCAAAATATTTTGGTATTGAATGATGTCGTACTGAAATTTTTGATATACTAAAATTTCAAAATAATTTGATAATTTCGGTACGGTATGTATAATATATCGAAATTTTCTATAATTTTTTTGCCCTTATTTAGATCATCTTATATCAGAATAGACAACCGAGGGGAGTAATAATTTAAGTCTCTTCTACACCGCTTAAATGTTTTTTGCATCATGTATAGAGGAAGTGTTATTATTGAAGTAAGAATCATTACTCTCATTCAGAATATAAATATGACCAAGAATCATGACTCTCATTCTGAATATGAATATGACCCTTCTACCCAAGCATTGGAAAGTAGCCTAGTTAGGGAACACAGTCTCTTCAAATTGGAGCTTAACAGTATTATTTCCATTTTGAAGACTAAGACTATAGTATCTCAGTGAAGACGGAGACAACCTTGTAGTTTGAAACAATTCTATGTACCTAGAGTTCTCAAACATTGAGATTAGCTGATCATCACATAAGCAAGAGTGGATGAGTCAATAAAGTACGCAACACTACTAACAACCTATTTGATTGTATCAACCACATATAGTATGATACAGTTGCAAGACTTGCATTATCAATCTCATACAGTGTTATCAAAAGATGTTATTACTCTATTGCCACCACACTCAATCACAAAAGATCAATATGAAATGAATGATTATGGTTAAGTGATTTATGGAAACGTCTTATTATTTTTTGGAATACTATGACAGGATAACTTCTCATAGATCATCAGAGAACCATGATGGCATGGAATAATATGTTGAAGGCAGCTCAACCCTGAGTGCAAGTTGTTGAACAACAAATAATGACAGGATGCTCATCACTAAAATTAGAAATATGGAAATATGGCAGAAAAAAATCTCTCAGCAAGAAAATTATAAAATGGAATAAAGTTCTTTTATGTAGATTATGGAAATATAGAACAAGCTATTGTTGGAATTATTATCACAAAATTGTTTGCCACCAAATTCCTAGATAGACGAAAAATGGCAACAAGCTTTAGGCAAAATGGAAGGAAAATGGTGTTTCAAGCTCATCAATTATCAATCAGAATGGACATTGTTAAGGTTATAAAATCTAAACCTATATATTAGACGTATGTTAGATAAGTTTCACACAAGTTATAGTGTACAAAAGTTTGCACAATCATTAAACATACAATTGTACGTTTCCGTGGTTGATCCAAGATGGAAAGTTTCTTGATAACTAGAGGTGGGGAAAATATCAAAATTTTCCTTGGTTGATCCAAGATGGAAAGTTTCTTGATAACTAGAGGTGGGGAAAATATCAAAAGTTTCGATATACTGTATATACCATATCGATATATAACGCTCATACCGAAAACCTTGATACACTAAAAAATTCGGTACCGTATTATATCATACCGAAATTTTCAAAATTGATATATCGATATAAGATTGATTATTTTATGATATACCTAATAAATCTTTTATAAATTATATAATGATATAATTTTGAAATCTAGTTTCATTGTGGTGTTGAATTTTGAAATCCAGCACCACGCTAGATGTCAAAAAACCAACAACTGTGGTGTTGATTTTTGAAATCCAGCTTCATTAATGGGTTTAATAATAAAATATCTTTTTCTTTTATAATTTTGGTATATTGAAAATACCAAAATACTAAACAAATTTGATATGAACGGTATACAATTTAACCATACAAAAAATTCGGTATGCTGAAGTTTGGGTATATCGAAATTTTGATAAGGATTCGATATATTTTTTAAATATCAAAATTTTCAGTAGGACATGGTATACCACCCCCTATTCATAACTAATTAAATGATAAATCTATGCAAAGAAACAAAGTGGAATACTTTAACACAATCATGTAAATGAATGGAACTCCAATCAATAGTTAAAAAATAGGAAATAAGTTGATTTGCAAAAAAAAAACACATAGAGGTATGATACATGTTCATTAGTGCAATATTCTTTTGCAGAGGTAAGGACCCAAGAGGCGATTGTTGCCAAGAAATTTGATAAAGGAAATATTTAATAAGTAAGTTGATACATTTAATCTACTTGACATCTTGATTATAAATTTTGTAGTGATAATGAACTTTTTCCTCGCAGTAAAGCAAGTGAACTTAGATTGAAGAGTGATTGAGGAACTTAGCAGTTATGTTGTTAAAGCTTAGATCCTCTGTATAAGAAAATATTAGAGAAATATAAATACTTTTCATGTAAATAGATAGTCTAAAATACTGAAATTGGCTAATTCCATATATTATTAATACCAACATGGCTCAAGAATCTTATAACAATATTAATCTATTGTACCGCTGAAAGCTCAATAGAATTGTATCAGAAATCTTATTGTTCCTCAGTACCCTATAAGAGAGAAATTAATGCACGATAACACAAGATAGAAAAGTGAAGATCAATTGTAACGCTTAAAGTTGTTCAGGATCTTATAAGGTGCTTAGAGATGTCATATTATCAATGAAGTATAATGAAGAGCTCCCATTCACAATATCACCTATTTTCCTACACTATCAAAATTTAGAATTTTCTTAAGATGACAGAAAATATATGCTTTGTAAATCCTCATAGATTTTATCCCTTATTAGTGTAGCTAATAGTTTAACAAAAAATCATGTAGTTCTACTGGAACCACAAGATGAACACGCACAATCAATCATTTGAATTATGTTGGCAAAAACTTGAAGGAATTGTACCTCGAAAGGAGTTGCCTTGGAATCTCCTGTAATAAGAGTGGAGGATTAACATGTTGCTTGCTTTAAATAGTTCAACTAATATAGTTTGTCTTTTTTTAATATACCGAATTGTCGGTATGGTTAAATTCTATACCATTCATATCAAAATTGTACGGTATTTTTGATATACCAAAATTATAAAATAAAAATATATATATTTATCATTGATCACAGTGACACTTGATTTCAAAAATCAACATCAAAGAGGTGTTGGTTTTCAAAAAACGAGCACCAAATCGAGCACTACTGTGGTGCTGGATTTCGAATTCAACACCATAGTAGTATTGATTTTCAAAATTCAGCAACAATAAATAATTTATAAAAGAATTAATCGGTGTTTCAATATATCGAAAAATAATAAATCTCATACCAATATCGAAAATTTTGATATGGTAGGGGAAAAGGAATAATTTTATGCTGAATTTTATAAGATTGAGTTATAGTTTAGGATTTTATCAAAATATAACCATTGTTCTAAGTTTTACAGATTTCTAAACTTAGGAGGGATTGAACTATTACAGTTATTTGTTGAAATAGGTTTGAAATAGACATTTCCTGTCAAAAATTAATTCTAAATTGTGGTGAAGTAGAGTGTGTTATTATTAGAATAAGAAGAGTAAAGGAACCATCATATATTGTACCAAAAAATTAGATATAAAAAATTCATACCGATATTTTATTATATCAAAATTTTGATATTATATCAAATTTTCGGTACGATATAAATTTCATATCGTTTATATTAAAATTTCAATATTGGTATGGTTTATGCAATATATCAATACCAAATCTCATATCAATATCAAAAAATTTAGTACAGAATAATACCGTACTAAAATTTTTAGTATACTGATAATATTAATATGATTCGGTATATCGAATTTTCATTTTCCCCCCACTTCTAGTTCAACTAAATTAGTGCACAAAATCAAATTAACACTATTGAAAGGTCAAATGTCAATCAACTTCAACATACTAAAAGCTGTCATCTCAGTACCAAATTAAAGAAATCATATTTCAAGACCTCATTTGATTATAATTATCATATGAACCTTGTGCTATAGAACTTTCAAAGACACTCTATTCTTTCATCCATTTTATTTGTTTATTTATTTACTCTTTTTTTTATCGAAAATATGGCACCGCAAGAGAAGAAGCGTTCTTGCGGCTTTGTCTCCCTGCCTCAGAGTCAAAAGGCAACGAATTCCAACCATGATTGGAGAATAGAATAGTCAGGGAAAGCGACGGTCACCCTTGAAACCATAAATTAATGTTTTATTCAGATACTACTGATGAATACTTTAAAATGCTTTAGTAAACCATAGAAAAGGTTTGGTTCTACCTTGGCAAAGGGCAAAATGAAGAGGTTTTGGATCTACACTTACCTTCGCTGGGTCTGTGGTAGCGTTAGCTTGAGCTGTAACTCTCCCTTGCAAGAGGAGTAGAGGAAGGACGACGAACAGTCGCTGAGCCCTCGGCGCCGCCATTTCCTAGTGCTAGATGACAATGGAAAAATCTCTCTCGCACTTCAATTAATATAAGTGACGAGTGAAATTGTTGGAGCGCCAAAGTTTAATTAAAAAATTACATTGTATATTATGATAAATTTTTGGCGATATCAGCTGGCTCTCCTCTGTCACTACTTGCTATGGAGAACACTAACTATAACTACAATAAAAAACAACATTTCCGACGGAATTTAGCGACGCAATTTCGTCGGTAAAGGCGTTTACCGACGGAATTCCGATGGAATTTCTTCCATCAAAGTAAATTAACGACGGAATTTTTGTACCGTCGGAAATTTTACCGACGGAATTTGATTTCCGTCGGAATAGACTCCCGACGGAAACAGTGTTCCCGTCGGAAATTTTCGACGAAAGCAGTGTTTCCGTCGGAAATTTCCGACGGAAAACACCCCTTTTCCGTCGGAAATTTCCGACGGAATCCTGTTTCCGTCGGAAATATCCGACGGGTAATTTTCGATTTCTGTTGGAAACATTCCGATATTTTCTGACGGAATTTAAATTCCGTCGGTAACTAAAAAAAATTCGCAGATTCAAGTTGTATTTGCGTAATAATCATATATACATCATTATATTAACAAATATCAAATTTCAATCATCATAAATCAACCATTTTCACAATATCAATCATCACATTCACAAATATCAACCATTTCACAATATAAATCATCACATTGACAAATATCAAGCATTTTACAATATAAATTCACATCATCTAAATACATCATCTTGGTAGTGCACATAGACAAAGAAATTCCAGTAATCTACATCATCTAAATATCAATTGACATCATCTAAATATCAACCATTTTTACCTTCAATAATTTTTTCCTTCATCCTCT
>JAGFNQ010005970.1:129210-180590 GCA_024364735.1 Boesenbergia rotunda
GGGCTTAATCCCTTCAGGTGGGTTAACCAAGTCCCATACTTGATTTTCGTACATGGAATCCATTTCCGACTTCATGGCCTCAAGCCATTTATCCCTTTCTGAACTTTTCAGAACATCTTCATAACTGATAGGTTCGTCATCGCCAATGAGCAACACGTCGTTCGATTCACTTACGAGAAATCCGTATCTCTCTGGAATATTGCGTGTCCTATCAGATCTACGAAGAGGTGGTGTAGTTTTAGGTTCAACTGATAGCTCATCATTATGAGGTATTGGTTGTGGGACTAGACTAGGTGTCTCTGTAATGTCTATTGGAGTTTCTTGAACTTCATCAAGTTCAATCCCACTCCCACTGTTTTCTTGTAAAAGAAATTCTTTTCCAGAAATACAGCATGCCTTGAAACAAACACCTTTTGTTCCAAGGGATGATAGAATTGGTAGCCCTTCGTTTCCTTAGGGTATCCAATAAATAGACATTTATCAGACTTAGCATCCAATTTGTCTGATACAATCCTCTTCACATAAGCAGGACAACCCATATCTTAAGGTGGTTAAGTGGGTTTCTTACTATTCCATGTCTCATATGGAGTAGTAGAGACTACCTTGGTCGGGACTTTGTTTAGCAAGTAAACAGCTGTCTTGAGTGCATAGCCCCAAAAGGATTTTGGAAGAGTTGCATGATTCATCATCGACCTAACCATGTCCATCAAGGTTCGGTTGCGCCTCTCAGATACACCATTATGCTGTGGTGTATACGGCGGAGTCCATTGGGATAATATCCCATTGTCCCTAAGATAATCTTGAAACTCTTGACTTAAGTATTCACCACCCCGATCGGATCGAAGTATCTTAATACTTTTGCCAAGCTGTTTCTCTACTTCATTTCTGAACTCTTTGAATTTCTCAAAAGCTTCAGATTTGTGTTTCATCAAGAACACATACCCGAATCGTGAGTGATCATCGATAAAGGTGATGAAGTAGCTATAGCCTCCTTGTGCAAGAGTTGACATTGGTCCACATACATCAGTATGTATTAGACCAAGCAATTCTCCCACTGGATTACCTTTTCCGGAAAAGGGTAATTTAGTCATCTTACCTTTTAAGCATGATTCGCATGTATCAAATGAACCGGGTTCAAATGATTCCAGAATTCCACATCGGTGTAATTCGGTCATGCGTTTCTTACTTACATGGCCAAGACGACAATGCCAAGTGTAGGAGTCTATTTGATTATCTATTCGAGCACGTTTATTGCTAACTTCGATATTGAAAACGTCACTGGATAAATCTAACGTGTAGATGCCATTACACGAAATTCCATTCCCATAAAGAACGCTAATTAAAGTTATGTAACAACAATTGTTACTAAAAGTTAAATGATACCCCTTTTCATTCAAACATGAAATAGATACAATGTTCTTTATTAACGAAGGAACGAAATAACAATTATCCAATTCTAAGACACGTCCAGTGGGGAGCATTAGCAAATATGTTCCGATGGCAACAGCAGCAATCTTTGCTCCATTTCCAACTCGCAAATTCGCTTCTCCTTTGACAAGTCTTCTTCTATTCCTTAGCCCTTGTATGTCATTACATATATGTGAGCTACACCCAGTATCAAGTACCCATGTGTTTGAGGAAATAGAGTGACATTCAATAACGAAGATACTTGAAGAGGATAAGGCATCGGATGCCTAATTCTTCAAGGACTCAAGATAAACCTTGCAGTTTCTTCGCCAGTGACCCTCCTTGCCACAATGATGGCAAGTGCCTTTTAGGGTATTTTCAGTCTTTTTGGCCTTTTTCTTCTTTCCCTTATTCTGTTCTTTGGCCTTCCTCTTAGAACCTTTCTTCAAGGAACCAACTAACAGTACCGTCTTTTGATCCTGCTTCAAAGAAGGCTCTACAGTCTTCAGCAGGTTTGAGCAACTCAGGAAACTGGTCTGGAGTTGCATCTTCAGGAGGACGGTTGGGAAGTAGATCTTCAAGGACATAAGCAAGCTTCTCTGCCTTGAGGACTATCCTCAGGTTTCGAAGCCAATCCATGAAGTTTGGCCTAGTCAGTTTATTGGTGTCCAAAATGGAACGCAAGTTTAGGGAAGACATGATCGAGTGATTATCCTAGAAATACAAATTGAGCTTATGTGAGAAGAATGATTAAAGAATGTATCATTATACATAAATTAAATCCTATTTATTTTACGAATTGAGTCACCCTTTTTATCAATTTGGGAGATCGTAGGAACATCTCCAAATAGGTTGATATCCAACCACAGATAAGAACAACCATGACTATGGCCATCAAGTTATTCTTAGCTATGAAGGTAGGTAATTATACCGATTACACATCACATATATGTAACTATCACATTATGCTATCAACTAATTGAATGTTTGCATAAAACATTGGGTTGTTAACTCATTAACAAGTATGCAACAATGTACATAGCACCCAACTGCACCTCTCTTTACATCGACCTTGGCTGTGGCACAACAAATCGATGCTCCAAGCTTAAGGCTGACCCATTAATCAAGAAATAGTTTTAATATGGTTGGAGCTCATTCAACCGCTTAGTCAGGCTTGGATGTGTCCAACAACCAAAACTAATGATTGACCTCTGACTCTAACTATATTATTCATAAACTAATTCCATGGTTTGAACATGTTGAGGTTCAAGTCGGGCATGGATGTGTCCATCAACCCAAGCGAGAAACAAAACTCCGATTCTAACCATATTAATGGAAGGTGTTGGCCTTAATATTTTGTAAGGGGTTTTGGGTCTCATCCTTTCTTTTCTAAGCATATTCATGACATAGAATTATGTCATGACTAACGATTTCCTTAATTAAGTATGTATGTGACTTAAGTTATCAAGTCTCATTAATTGAATTAGGAACCGGATTTCCTAATTCCATTTCATACTTAATTAAAGGAATTGTTTTGGGAAATAATTTCCTAAATTTTCATAATTAATTTCGGAAATAATATGTTCAAGACTTTGATTTCTCTAAATCAAATCTTATTAAATTAAGAGATAAATCCCTTAATTCAACTACATATTATTTTCATGAAAATCTCATTTAAGAAAACTCTATAGGAAACCATTTTCCTAATTAATTTTGGAGACAACAATATGTAAGAGCATCACCTCTTAAACATATTTTATTCATGGATTTAATTAATTACAACAAATTATTTTCTAAGGGTGGCTCCTCGAGGCTCAGATACCCAAAGAAAAGTAATGTGTTGTAAATCCAATTGGACGGCTCCCCGAGGCTCAATCCAAATCAAACATGACAATTTCAATTAAAAATTGGGAAATTAAATTACAACAACTAACTTTAAATTGGACGGCTCCCTGAGGCTCAATCTAAAATAAAGAATTTTATTGTCAATTTAAAAACTAATACAAATTTAATTGTCAATTAACTGTCCATGAATTTGTCTAGACTTTCTTAAAAGAAAGTGCCCAAAATTGCGAGATTTCAAAAATTAGTTTTCAGAATAATTGTAAGTTTCTGGTACAAAGAAAACTTAAATATTTCCAAAATTGGAAAATTTCTAAAATAGAAAAATTTCCAAAATTGGAAAGTTTCCAAAGATGGAAAGTTTTCGAAATTATTATAAAATTTCAGAAAATAGAAAATTTCAAACGTTTGCGAAATTTCATGAGGATTTCCAAACTTTGAAATTCCTAAATCTAAAATTTATTATAATTCGAAAGTTTCCATAATTGAAAATTTTTTCCGAAATTGAGATCATGACAAATTTTTCCACAAAACAATTATATGATTAAGTTGAACACTAACCGGCTCTGATACCACTGTTGGGACCGGGTGCATGTTGACAAGGATACGAGTTCGTAAAATTTTAAATTTTTACGTGCAGCGGAAGAATTTGCATAAAATAATTTCCTAAATTATTTTAACTTCGTATCTAGCATGCAATCTTATGGTGTGTTGACATAATCATAAAATAAAACTTTGCGGAAAAAGTAAACTAATTTACTTTGTACCTCACGTAACTCGAAGTAAGGGACGAGATCCAACCGTAGCGTCCCTTGGAAGCTTCGCCTCTATTCACGTCCACGCAAAGTTCTCTTCGGGATGACTTCGCAAAGTCACGAGTTTTGTGCCGACGAGAACTACTAGATTCTCGGAAGGCACAACTAGAAAAACAAGAGAAGAAATAGGAAAGAGTGGAAACTAACCAACAATGAAACTGAATCGAATTCCGAGAAGAGAGGAGTCGCTATCCGCTTCTTCTTCTTCTTGTTTGGTTTCTCCTTCTTGTTGAAGCTCACGGAAACTCACCCTTGGGAGGGAGATGCTTCGGCCCTAGGTCCTCAAGAGAGCGCCGGCCCTAATTGGCCAAGAGGGCGCCGGCCCTAGGTGGGGGAAGGGAAAGAGAGAAGAGAATTAAGAGAGAGAGAGGGAGCTCTATATCAATTATCCAAATCTTAGGAATCCAAGGCTTGCCTATGGTTCCTTATATAGTTGCTTCTCCCTTGCCAAGTCTCCTCTTAACCGAATTAACGGAATTAATGGAATTAGTTATCATAAGAAATTTATCCTATAAATTCTCTTATGAATTTTTCCGTTTAAACCAAGTTTTATTATTACTATCTTTATAATAAAACTAATTAATCTCTCCTTTTATTATGGAATAAATTTTATAAGAAATCTATAATCTTTCTTATTATGGAAAAATCAATTCATAATTGATTTTATAAAATTAAAATAAACCAATTCATGGATTATTTTAACTTCCATAAAAAAGAATAAATTTCTATAAATTTATTTATATAAATTTCTTTATACAAATTTATTTATCCATAATTTATAAAATAAATCACGCTAGATTTACTTTATTAATTAAACCAAAATTAATTGGTTTTCTCCCCAATAAGTGGTCGGCCAACCAAGGAGGGTTGGCACCCTCTTTGGCCGGCCCAAACCGAGCCGAACCAACGCGAATTAAACTCATTTAATTCGCCCAAAAAGCCTTCAAAAAGACTTAGCCATTTTTAGCTTCCATTGCGCCTCTGATTAACTCAGATTCGACATATTTCTCCTGATCGGAAAATCTAATTTTCAACTCGTTTTAAATCCCTCGGATTACTCGTAGTGCGTGTGACTAAATAGGCTTTCGATATATGTTGGCCGTTTATAATCAACAAATTATAGAACGATCATGAGTGGCACCTAGTAGTACATCATGATCCCCAATTAATCGAAAGATCAACGGTTTGACCCCAGAAGAAATTATTCTGAAACCCTTCAGCAGCTCTAATGAATCGTGCCCCATTCCCTTCACCACCTTATACTCACTTGGTTCAGGACACGGTCTATGGTGTCAGTCCCCACTAGGCTGACTACGTCACACCTAGCCCAAGTAGTGTCTTTCTCGTCCTTTGGATTTCTAATTACTCTCATGTATTTTAGAGACTCACACTCTAAACATGATATACTCTGGCCAGAGGTTTTTTAGTAACAATCCGACGATAAGCCTGGGTATACATCTCCTCGCAAGGAGTGGTGAATCCTTTGTAGGCTGTTCAAACGTCTTTTTGGCACTTCGGCTTATACCCAATCATCCTGGGTCCACACCTCCTTGGAGATGCTTGCTTAAGATGTTAAAGTATAAGTCTCCATGACCAAGATGACTTGAACACCGCAAGTCAAAGGAACATCACACTTAAGCCGCAGTAAGAACTTCATTGACATTTCTATAGATAGATTCCATATGAAGTCTTACAGCTAGTCACTCCAATGAACTAGTTCCCATAACTAGCATCCATGTTTATCTCCGGACATCCCAATGTCACCAGCCAGTGAGAATCAGCTGATTAGAGAATAACCCATGCTAGTCTCAACAGAATTGATAGTGTCCGTATTTATCAATTCATCGACTAGGGATATTTTCAATACTTCACATTTGCACATTTAGAGATAATCACTAGTTGTGATCCCATCACAAATTCTCTTATGCTGTGAGTTGTATTGCGGACATTCAGTAGATGAGTTTAAGATCCCAATCAAATACACAAGCATGTATACTCAAATAGTGAATTATCATTTATTAAAATAAATGTTTTACAATCATAAGGCGATTGCCTTAGGACACTTCTCTCATATCACTAACAAACTCCCACTTGGCCTAATGCCAATCGCTACGGTATCCAATACCATAGGCTCTAACATGACCCTCAAACTTGTTCTGAGGCAAGGCCTTAGTTAAAGGATCCGCTAAATTCCTTTCAGTGGGAATTTTCTCAATTTGTATGTCATTCCTACTTATAATCTCTCTGATCAGATGATAGCGGCGAAGCACGTGTTTGGATCGCTGATGAGACCTTGGTTCCTTTGCTTGTGCAATAGCTCCATTGTTGTCGCAGTAAACCGGCACTGTTAGTGATATGAGAGAAGTGTCCTAAGGCAATCGCCTTATGATTGTAAAATATTTATTTTAATAAATGATAATTCACTATTTGAGTATACATGCTTGTGTATTTGATTGGGATCTTAAACTCATCTACTGAATGTCCGCAATACAACTCACAGCATAAGAGAATTTGTGATGGGATCACAACTAGTGATTATCTCTAAATGTGCAAATGTGAAGTATTGAAAATATCCCTAGTCGATGAATTGATAAATACGGACACTATCAATTCTGTTGAGACTAGCATGGGTTATTCTCTAATCAGCTGATTCTCACTGGCTGGTGACATTGGGATGTCCGGAGATAAACATGGATGCTAGTTATGGGAACTAGTTCATTGGAGTGACTAGCTGTAAGACTTCATATGGAATCTATCTATAGAAATGTCAATGAAGTTCTTACTGCGGCTTAAGTGCGATGTTCCTTTGACTTGCGGTGTTCAAGTCATCTTGGTCATGGAGACTTATACTTTAACATCTTAAGCAAGCATCTCCAAGGAGGTGTGGACCCAGGATGATTGGGTATAAGCCGAAGTGCCCGAAGATGTTTGAACAGCCTACAAAGGATTCACCACTCCTTGCGAGGAGATGTATACCCAGGCCTATCGTCGGATTGTTACTCAAAACCTCTAGCCAGAGTATATCATGTTTAGAGTGTGAGTCTCTTAAATACATGAGAGTAATTAGAAATCCAAAGGACGAGAAAGACATTACTTGGGCTAGGTGTGACGTAGTCAGCCTAGTGGGGACTGACACAAATAAACCGTGTCCTGAACCAAGTGGGTATAAGATGGTGAAGGGAATGGGGCACGATTCATTAGAGCTGCTGAAGGGTTTCAGAACATTTTCTTCTGAGGTCAAACCGTTGATCTTTCGATTAATTGGGGATCATGATGTACTACTAGGTGCCACTCATGATCGTTCTATAATTGGTTAATTATAGACGGCCAACATAAATCGAAAGTCTATTTAGTCACACGCACTATGAGTAATCCGAGGGATTTAAAACGAGTTAAAAATTAGATTTTCCGATCAAGAGAAATAAGTCGAATCTGAATTTATCAGAGGCGCAATGGAAGCTAAAATGGCTAAGTCTTTTGAAGGCTTTTTGGGCGAATTAAATGAGTTTAATTCGCGAACGGTTCGGGTTGGTTTGGCCGGCCAAAGAGGGTGCCAAACCTCCTTGAAGTGGCCGGCCACCTATTGGGGAGAAAACCAATTAATTTTGGTTTAATTAATAAAGTAAATCTAGCTCGATTTATTTTATAAATTATGGATAAATAAATTTGTATAAAGAAATTTATATATAAATAAATTTATAGAAATTTATTCTTTTTATGGAAGTTAATTAAAATAATCCATGAATTGGTTTATTTTAATTTTATAAAATCAATTATGAATTGATTTTTCCATAATAAGAAAGTTTATAAATTTCTTATAAAATTTATTCCATAATAAAAGGAGAGATTAATTAGTTTTATTATAAAGTTAGTTATAATAAAATTCATAAGAGAATTTATAGGATAAATTTCTTATGATAACTAATTAGTTTTATTATAAAGTTAGTTATAATAAAACTTGGTTTAAACGGAATAATTCATAAGAGAATTTATAGGATAAATTTCTTATGATAACTAATTAGTTTTATTATAAAGTTAGTTATAATAAAACTTGGTTTAAACGGAATAATTCATAAGAGAATTTATAGGATAAATTTCTTATGATAACTAATTCCGTTAATTCCGTTAAGAGGGAGACTTGGCAAGGGAGATGCTACTATATAAAGGAACCAAAGGCAAGCCCTTAGTTGTAATCAAGTGATCAAGAGATTAGAAGCATCCTCTCCCTCTCTCTCTTATCTTCTCCTTCCCTCCTCTTCCCCTTAGGGCCGGCGCCCACCCTAGCCTTTCTAGGGCCGGCGCCCAACCTACACCCAAGCAAGGGTTGGCGTGAGCAAGGGTTGCCGTGAGCCATCTACTTCAAGGAGAAGCCAACCAAGAAGAAGAAGAAGCGGATCACATACCCTTCCTTCTCGAAATTTTGATTCCGTTAACTTGGTGGTTAGTTTCCTATCTTTTCTCTTGTCTTCTAGTTGTGTCTTCGGAGTATCTAGTAGTTCTCGTTGGCACAAAACTCGTGACTTTGCGAAGTCATCCCGAAGAGAACTCGGCGTGGACGCGAATAGAGGCGGAGCTTCCAAGGGACGCTACGGTTGGATCTCGTCCCTTTCTTCGAGTTACAAAAGGTATAAAGTAAATTAGTTTACTTTTCCGCAAAGTTTTATTTTATGATTATGTCAACACACCATAAGATTGCATGCTAGATACGAAGTTAAAATAATTTAGAAAATTATTTTATGCAAATTCTTCCGCTGCACGTAAAAATTTAAAATTTTACGAACTCGTATCCTTGTCGACATGCACCCGGTCCCAACACTAGGCACCTAGCGAAGGGCTGCTATGTATCGTAACCCTAAGACCTAGCGAAGGGCTGCTAGGCACCTAGCGAAGGGCTGCTAGGCATAGAAGACCTAGCGAAGGATTGCTAGGCACCAGGCGAAGGACCGCTTGGTAACAAAGACCTAGCGAAGGGCTGCTAGGCACCTGGCGAAGGACTGCTAGGAAATGAAGACTTGGTCCGAGGGACTATCCAACTTAGCTGAGCGATGACTAAGGACAGGAGTAGAGACGGGTCGGGGTTCGGGCGTCTCGAGATCCGGAGTAATCGGAGGCTAAGCAAAAGTCCATCCGAAGGACTGGATGGCAACCGTCTCCTGAAAGGAGTAGGTGAAGGGCGAGTTCTCGGGGATAGGAACTCGTGCCAGTTCGACCTAGGGTTTCGTGCAAATCCGAAGTCCGAACCAAGTCCTTAAGCTTAATATTATATGTATATATGCTTTGTGTTTCTTGCAGGTAACCAGAACTGGAGACAAAGCAAGGTAACCAGTTTGCAGGCTTAAGGAGGGCGCCCCTAGTGTTGAGGGCGCCCTCAACAGCCAGGGCGCCCTCAACAGCCAGGGTGCCCTCAACAGCCAGGGCGCCCTGAGACAAAGGTAAAATTGCAGTAAACGTGAAGCAGGCAGAACAGGTGTCAAGCAAGGCGCCCTGAGCGTCCGAGGCGCCATGGTTCAAAGCTGTATTTGCAGTTTCGAACCCAAAACACAGATAAGCCATCATGAGGGCACCCTGAGCGTCTGGGGCGCCCTGGTCAAAGGTTTTATCAGCTGCGGTGTGGTCGGCGCAAGGATAAAGTTTGACCGGGTTTATCGGGGCGCCCCCAGCGTCCAGGGCGCCCCCAGGAGGCCTATATAAGGGGCTTCGACTCCTCTGCTTCAGACACACCATTCCAGAGCCATTCTGATCATTTCGACCGACGACAACGCGCTAAAGACGAGGCTCTATGACCGGGAGGCTCCAGGAGGAAGTGCGCGGCACTTCGGAGGTCCAGACTGGCCGAGCTTCATCCTTGTCTTTTTTACGAACGAAGATTTCCGAAAGATTTCGAACGGTCGATATTCACCCCCCCTCTATCGACGGCACCGGTCCTACAATTGGTATCAGAGCCGAGCCGCTCTTCACCGGACTAACCGCCGACAGAGCAACGACGCCAGGAGTTGAGGGGGAGCCCAGGGGTGAATCAGGTACATTTTTTTTTAATGTCTAATTTTAAATTGCATATTATTTGTTTCACGTGCAGGGAGAGAGGGCACTACAAAAATCAGTGCCCTACTCGTAAGACTTGGTCTACAACACCGGCGGCAAAGGGGGTACCAGCGCCAGGAGTCCGGAAGAACAAGGATCACGTACGATGCTTCAAATGCGAGAAGTACGGACACTACAAAAATAAGTGTCCGGCAAAGGTACGTAAAATTTATGTTCCAAAAGTTTTACAAATTCCTGCAATGTCTTTTAATAATTTAGATAATTTTCCTGAGAAGTTAGAATTATTGCATAGTCAATTAGATATTTTAAATAATCAGTTACATAATGTGAATATGGCTAAAATGTTAGAAATAAATTATTTAATCATTAATACCAATTCAATAATTGCTAAAATTAATTCTGATATTAAATCTAAAATAAACTCTGATAATTCTACAGATAATGATGCAATTAATTCTGGATCTAAATCTGAAATCAATCCCGAACTCGAAATTGAAAATCCTAAGGATAAATCCGAATTCAAATTCGAAAATCCTAAGGATAAAACCGAATTCAAATTTGAAAATCCTAAGGATAAAGTTGAATTCAAAAATCTTAAAGATACTTCTAAGTCAGAAAATCCTTTAGATAATTACATATTCAAATTTGAAAATCCGTTGTATAAATTTGAATTCGAATCTAAAAATTATAAAGATAACTCTGAAAATCTCAAGATTAATCCAGAAATTAATTTTGAAAATCTCAAGATTAATTCAGAAATTAAATCTGAAAATCTTAAAGATAATCTGAAGATTAATAATGAAAATATATTTGAGGATAATTCTAAGGATAATTTTGAATATAAAATTCTCCTGGATAATAACTTAATCATAGATAATACTGAATATTATTATAAAACTTTAACTAGTGGCCCAATTTACTCCACCTACTGTGAGGATATTGAAAAATTTAATCTTGAGGAGGAGATAGAATTTTCTAAGATAAAGGCCATAATCAATAAAAATTACAAAAATTCAAATAAATCAAAATTATTAAAAAAACTCGAAAAGAAAGATAAAAATGAAGAAGAAATTTTTGAAATAATGAAAATGATGAATTTAAACCCACAATTATTAATTAATCATTATAATTTGAATTAAATCTTAATTTAATCGGAATTAAATCTTAATTTAATCCTAATTAAATCTTAATTTAATCCTAATTAAATCTTAATTAAATTCGAATTAAATCTTAATTAAATTCAAACATAAATTAAATTCAAATTAAATTAAATATTAATTAAATTCAAATTAAATTAAATATTAATTAAATTAAAAATTAATTAAATTCAAATTAAATTAAATATCAAATTAATTCAAATAATTTAATTAAATTCAAAGTAATTCAAATAATTCAATTAAATTCAAAGTAATTCAAATATTAATTAAATTCAAATTAAATTAAATATTAATTAAATTCAAATTAAACCTAAATTAAATCTTAATTAAATCAATTTAATTCAAATTAAATTCAAAGTAAAATTAAGTTGAATCCAAATTAAAACTTCACTTAAATTAACTTTATCAATTAATTTCTAATTAATTCAACCCCAATTAATTCGTAATTAACCTGAATCCAACTAAAATCTTAAATAACATAAACTCAAACTAAAATAAAATTTTACCCAAAGTGTAACAATTAAAATTAATAATATTAAATATGTCAAAGTGGGTTGACATATTCGCGGGTTCACTCGACATGTATCAAATCGGGAATTTGATACATTTTAGAAATTTAAGTAAAATTATTTGACTTGGTTGACTCATGCATAATTGCCATGTCATGCATTTGCTATTTATTTTAAATATATGACATGTCATTCATATTTAAATTTTCTGCATAATTTAGAACGGCTATAGGAAAAAGAATAATTGAAACTTGATCAACCTAGTATTGGGTGGAGGTGAGATGATAGTACGTTAGGGAAGCCATCTTGGCGGAACTAGCCGAAGCTACCGATCCATGACCCAAACTAGTTAGACCAGAATTTTTCAAAAAGTGATTTTGAAAATGAAATTTCATTAAAAGGCTTTGTCAAGGAAAGGGTTGATGATCCAATAAGGCTACGGCCAAAGAAGGCCTAGTGCCTCGCCAAGACCTGGAAGCCAATTTTTGAAATTCAAATTCAAGTTTTTTCTTGTCAAATTCAAATCTAACACAAGCTTCAATTAAATCTTAGAATTAAAAATAAATTAAAGAAAAATGATTCAAGCATCTCACAATACACTTATAAGGCAATCATGCTTGTTGTATTGATACATCTAAAATGGGTGAGATGTTAAGGACTAAAAAATTGAAAAATATTTTTCAAAATTATTTTTCAAAATCATTAGAATATTTTTCTAAAAATATATTTTAAAAATAGTGTTTCAACATAATAATGTTTTTATGGAATTCATGTTTGTCTGATTGATTATATATTATACATTTTTTCAGAAATATATCTTTTCAAAAATTTGTTTGACTCACTCAAATTAGACACAAGCCTCTTAGGACAACACTAAAGTTCCTTAAGGCACTTAGATAAAGTCAAATGGTATCGGGTATAGGGGGAGTACTTTTCATTTTTTAATGGTTTTCAAAAACTGCATCTTAAACATTACTATTATTTGAAAATACTTTTCGAAAACTAAGCTTTAAATCGTTATCACTTGTGTTTTTTGAAAAAAAAAGGTTTATGTTGTAAAATTTACCTATCTTGTTTGATTTTGATAAACCCTAAAGACACAGAGGAAAGTCCACTTCATAATCTACAAGGACTCCTAGGACGTGTCAGATTTAGGAGGAGTCTAAATCAAACATCTGAAAAAGTTTCTTTTAATTAAATATTTTGAAATTATTAAATATTTTGAAATTATTAAATAATTTCCTTAATTTGAATCAACCCTTAAGACTTAGAGGAAGAGTACTTGTGGTCAACAAGCTTCCCAGGACTAGGTCAAGTTTAGGGGGAGATCAAATTAAAAGAATTATTGAATATTTTAAATGTTTTCATGAGCGGTATTTCAAATCCTGTTGAAAACATAAGTATTCTTTCAAAATAGTATCAATTTTCAAAAATTACTATTATTTTCAAAAATTCATCTGGTTTTTTTTCAATTTGAAATAATATCTTGAGTTTGGAAAATCTTCCAGGACACTTAGGAAAATGTCCTTGTAGTCAACAAGGTTTCCTATGATTGTGTCAAACTGAAAGATAAACCAAATCAAGTATTATCACTTTAAAATCTTTACATTTTTCAAAATTAACTTACATACTATTATTCTGTGACTTATGAAATTTTTTATAATGTTTACTTGGGTTAGAAAACTTCCAGGACACTTAGGAAAATGTCCTTGTAGTCAACAAGGGTTCCCAGGATAGTGTCAGACTGGAAAATTAACCAAGTGAAGTTAAATATTATGTTTTCAAAAGTACTTATGTCTTTCAAAGTCAAATATTCTTTCAAAAGTACTATCATTTTTTTTTTCAAAATTCTATTAATATTTACTTGACCTTGAAAAATATTATGTTTCATAAAACACTTATTTTCGAAACACAGTTAGTACTTGCAAAATAGGCATAACATTTATATTTTCCAAAATAACATTCTTTCAAAAGTTATGCATTTTCCAAAAGTACTTAATTCAACATATTTTCAAAGGTACTTATATTTTCAAAAATTACATAATTTTTGCAATATATTATTCAAAATATAATGATTTCAAAAATTTTGCACTAAGTATTTTCAAAAAGAACCAAAGGTTTTTAATGTTGGTGCAAGTATTTTAGTTTTTGATGTATGACAAAGGGGGAGAGATGTGTGCTTAAGTTAGAAAAAAAAATTTTCCCGAAGATCAAAAATGTAGTTTCAAAACCTATATCGTTTTTTTTCATTTTACCCCAAGGACAGTAAGTTAGCCCCTTAAACCAATCTAACTTAAGTTATTGTCAAACATCAAAAAGGGGGAGATTGTTGGTGCAAGTTGCATCAATGATATTCCTCTTTAGGTGTTTTAATGTTTGACAATACACTTAAGTCAGTGATACAATGAATAGACAAAGGGGAGCAAAAGTGAAGTAACCAAAGCTGAAGAAAAGTCCTAGTTAAACTAGGCATCGAAACCCTAAGTCCCAGCGAAGGGCTGCTGGGCACCTAGCGAAGGGCTGCTAGGTATCGTAACCTTAAGACCTAGCGAAGGGCTGCTAGGCACCTAGCGAAGGGCTGCTAGGTATCGTAACCCTAAGACCTAGCGAAGGGCTGCTAGGCACCTAGCGAAGGGCTGCTAGGCATAGAAGACCTAGCGAAGGATTGCTAGGCACCAGGCGAAGGACCGCTTGGTAACAAAGACCTAGCGAAGGGCTGCTAGGCACCTGGCGAAGGACTGCTAGGAAATGAAGACTTGTTCCAAGGGACTAAGAAACTTAGCTGAGCGATGACTAAGGACAGGAGTAGAGACGGGTCGGGGTTCGGGCGTCTCGAGATCCGGAGTAATCGGAGGCTAAGCAAAAGTCCATCCGAAGGACTGGATGGCAACCGTCTCCTGAAAGGAGTAGGTGAAGGGCGAGTACTCGGGGATAGGAACTCGTGCCGGTTCGACCTAGGGTTTCGTGCAAATCCAAAGTCCGAACCAAGTCCTTAAGCTTAATATTATATGTATATATGCTTTGTGTATCTTGCAGGTAACTAGAACTGGAGACAAAGCAAGGTAACCAGTTTGCAGGCTTAAGGAGGGCGCCCCTAGTGTTGAGGGCGCCCTCAACAGCCAGGGCGCCCTCAACAGCCAGGGCGCCCTCAACAGCCAGGGCGCCCTGAGCCAAAGGTAAAATTGCAGTAAACGTGAAGCAGGCAGAACAGGTGTCAAGCAGGGCGCCCTGAGCGTCCGAGGCACCCTGGTTCAAAGCTGTATTTGCAGTTTCGAACCCAAAACACAGATAAGCCATCATGAGAGCGCCCTGAGCGTCCGGGGCGCCCTGGTCAAAGGTTTTATCAGCTGCGGCGAGGTCGGCGCAAGGATAAAGTTTGACCGGGTTTATCGGGGAGCCCCCAGCGTCCAGGGCGCCCCCAGGAGGCCTATATAAGGGGCTTCGACCCCTCTGCTTCAGACACGCCATTCCAGAGCCATTCTGATCATTCCGACCGACGACAACGCGCTAAAGATGAGGCTCTATGACCGGGAGGCTCCAGGAGGAAGTGCGCGGCACTTCGGAGGTCCAGACTGGCCGAGCTTCATCCTTGTCTTTTTTACGAACGAAGATTTCCGAAAGATTTCGAACGGTCGATATCACCTCCCCCCTCTATCGATGGCACCAGTCCTACAAATGCCTCAGTCGTCGAGCCACCGGTTGCTCACACGTGCAACCCCTTTGCCCCTGGATCTTGGAGGATCCAATGCCCCGGCATCTCAGGTTCTTCACTATGCCTGAGCATGCTGGAACCACTGACCCCGAGGAGCACCTCATGAAGTTCGAGAGCGTTGCACTGCTCCATCAAGGCATTAAGTGCAGGGCCTTCTTGACAACACTCTCGGGATCCGCTCAACGATGGTTCGACCGGATACCCAGCAGGTCGATCGTCAGCTTCGAAGAGCTCAGGAGGGCATGCCTCCAGCATTTTGCTAGTGGTCGAAGACATCACAAGACAAGTATTAACTTGTTCGCTTTAAAGCAAGGCCCGAAAGAGACACTTCGGGCCTACATCAAGAGATTCAGCGGAGTAGCGCTGGGCGTGCCAACCGCCGCACCCAAGTTGTTGATCAGCGCATTCTCCCAAGGGTTGCAAAAGGGGGATTTCTTTCGCTCGCTCATCGGAAAGCCTCCCAAGGACTTCGATAGCCTGCTGGGTAAGGCCGCTAAGTACATTAATGTGGAAGAAGCGCGGGCTGCTCGAAAGAGAGAGCCAGCCAACATGCCCCCCCAAATCCGGCGTGGCCTAGCAGATCGCCGGGTGGGCCCATTTGAAGTCCGTGAGGGCTCATAAACCGAACAGAGACAGAATGTCGACGGGTGCAGCCAGTAGCCCTAGACTGCCTGCTGACTCGCTGGAAACCTTACTGCATATTTCATCATAGTCACACCCATGATACTGAGGAGTGTTGGCAGCTTGGCCAGAGTTAGACTCCAAGCGCCCGGGGACAAGCCGCCCTAGGGTAGGACATCGGCCGAGGAAAGCAAGCCCGTGCCACAGTCGAGAGACAAGGACCCGATCCCTCGATTGCTCATAATATGCGCCCCTCGAGGCCACCTGGTAGGCTCGAATAAAGGGACAGGTAGCAGGCTAAATGGTGGAACGCTGTCAAGAAAGAAGGGCATGGTTTCAAGCAAGTCATCTCGAGTGGGCTCTCGCCCCCCAGGAAAGTAAAAAAAGATGTATTTTTGCAACTCCACGCATCTAGTGGAAGCCCAACCTCCTCAAGAGATAGTTAACAGCTCGCTCCGCGTGAGTCATAAGTGGGTTTGCTCCCACGAACCTCGAATCGGCTCTCAGCCGGACGCGTGGCGACCCACGCTCCCTGAGATGTCCATGACCAAGAAGCCTTGGATCGACTCTCCGCCGGACGCGTGGCGACCCACGCTCCCTGAGATGTCCCCGACTGAGAAGTCTTGGATCGGCTCTCAGCCGGACGCATGGCGACCCATGCTCCCTGAGATGTCCCTGACCGAGAAGCCTTGGATTGGCTCTTCGCCGGACGCATAGCGACCCACGCTCCCTAAGATGTCCCCGACCGAGAAGCCTTGGATCGGCTCTCAGCCGGACGCGTGGCGACCCACGCTCCTTGAGATGTCCCCCACCGAGAAGCCTTGGATCGGCTCTCATCCGGACGCGTGGCGACCCACGCTCCATGAGAGGTCCCTGATGGCCTCGAAATACTAGGTTAAAGTTGTCACGAATTGTGGGACCATCAGAATTTAGATATTTATAAAAAGCTGGAGACCCTTTTTGCAATCAAAATATGAAAACGTAGTAAAGGGGCCACATGTCGTATTTTTCCTGGGGACTAGTTGAGAGTTTGTTTGATTCGAGCTTGTATTTATGTGTCGTTGATATTTTGGGTTTCAAATTAGTAATTGGGTTTGGGTTGCAGTTCAGAAATGGAAACACAAAGACAGATAGAGAAACTCAACTATGGAACTTAACCAAGAATTTTACAACTAATTGCAGTTTTCAGAGACAATTAAATGCAGTATTTACACAAGGAACTCGTGATCATCTAAATGCAAGGCAAATTGATACTCAAACTCAACACTGCTTTAGAGAAATGATTCGGATGCATAAAGGAAAACTTGGATGCAGAACAACAAGTAGCTGTATTTATTCTCAAATCTGAAGATCAGAAAACATAAGATGAAAATCTAGTGATTACTTCACATGAATTCAGAAAACTCTCGGGAAAACCAGATTGCAGGAATGGACACTAATTTGCAGCAATGGAGTTGAAGTTTTGCAGAAATTAAGCTAGCATGCAAGCTGAAACAAGATGTAGTAATTGATATGGAATGCTATGTAATTGGAATAAACTACATTGAAAACTTGGAAGGCAGACTAAAACTCGTTGGGCGCTAAATGCAGAAACCAAATCAGGTTTATTATGCAAAAACAGGTTCAGAAAAGTGATACGCAGCAGGTTATCAGAAATTCAAATTCAATTTCAGAAAATAGAACCTGCAGCAGAAATACAATTACTGACTAAATGCAGATCAAACAAAGAACTCAGATGCGAAGGCACATATCTAATGCTTAGGAAAAGATGAGAAAGAACTGATACACACAAATACTCAATTCAGAAACTGATACAGCTGAAAATGGAGAAAACAGGGCTGATACGGGCTGCACAAACTAATACGCAAGTAGGAAATTGTAAAGCAATTGAAATTAAATGAAGTATTAACTAAATAAGCTAGCTAACTACTTAAAGAACAAATTCGAACCACTAATTAAGCAGAAACAATTCAAAACTGAACCTAATGTAGCTGATACAAAAATTCAGAAACTAACACTGCAGAATTCGAAAATTACAGCTAATTGTAATGGAATTCAACTAAGCAAAGCCTCAATCTCTCATCTCAGCTCACGAATCCTTGCTGTCACTCAAGGATAAGCCTCCAATTGAGAAAGAAACAGTCCATACAAGAAAATTACAGCAGCTGAATAAATTCAGGAATAAAACTATAGCAGAAATTGAAATTACAGCTACAAATCAAAAATGCAATAAGAAATCTAAACCCCAATCACTCCATTAGCTCAAGGTCTCCTTGTTCGTCACGCAAGGGCTGGCCTCGAACCCGTAAGCTCAGCAATTCACTGGGGAACTGAATTTGTAGTCGAATCTGGCTCAAATCTGTTCAAGAAGGAAATCCCAATCGATTTCTTCAATTCAGCCTTGTCTGATTGAAATGAAGGTGCGGGAATGATCCAAACACTTCGGGGAACCCCTCTGAATAGCTTAGATTGATGAAGAACTTGACAAAACCGAAATCGAAGCAATCAAATACAGAGCTGAGGAAACCCTCACTCAGCCCTGTTCTTGCCCAATTCCGAGCTGAAACTCCACCGATTACTCTCCCCAATGACCTCGACTTGATCTAGATGAAGAGATGAGGTGGTCGCGCCCCTTGAATTGAAGAACTAGCTAAAAATAGTGAAGAACAAAACGAAGAAGGAAGAAGCTGCGGCGGAGACGCGACGAGGGTGAGCTGCGCAGAAATTTTCCTTAAGTAATTGGCATTGGACGGTCCAGATTAAATTGGATGAATCCAACGGCTGATCTTGATCTGATTTGATCCAAATTTTGATGATGATGATTTGGGGTCAAGATCTGCCTCGTGGTAGCTCGGATCCTCCAGATGTGCAACGGATGGTCCAGATCACCCTAATCTTTGAATGGACGATCTAGAGCCCTCCGAGCTTGATCCAACGGTTTATTTAGCTTTGATTGGAATGAAACCTTCAGATCGTGATCAGGGTTCTTGATCAACCCTAGCCCTAGCTCGGATTGCTTCAGATGGTCTCGGATGGCTCAGATCTAGCCGCTCTTGAATCGGACCACCCAGATTTAATCATAATCTTGATAATTCGATCCGGGTCACTTCCGACTCAAGTTTGACCCAATATGCCCTAGATCCATGAACCTTTCATGCCTACAAAAATAGATCAAGAATTTAGAGGTCAATTAATCCAAATATGTGTAAATTTGCAATTAAGTCCAAAATAAAGGCAAGTTCTAAAACCTAGGGCAATTTCACAATTAAGCACTAAAAACATAGGTCAAACATGGATTTTAGCAATTCAAATAATCAATAAAATGATACTTATCAACTCCCCCACACTTGAGCTTAAGCGTCTCGCGAAACTACTAAATATGTATCCCCTAGATTTCTTAAGCATAATTAGAAACAAATGAAAAGAAATCACCTAAGGTTGTCAATTCTCATAAATCTAAGCTCTATGGATTAGTATCTTGTCCTTAAATCAACAACTTAGCCTTTTCATCCATCATGAGTCATTGAGATGAATTTAACTCACTAGCCTTTCAAGGAATATTTTGGAGGCTCTCTCTCCTTAAGTTCTAAGTTGATGATGGAAGTGGAGCTCACTCATACACACATGCTTCTTGCACTATCATAGGCTTGCTTATTGTCTAATCTCCATCATTATTCATGATTAGGATCAACATCTACAAAAACAAATGAAAACATAGAAAATGGTAAGAATTGGAGTAAAAGCCAAGAAAATGGAAAATTTGATAAAGTGGAAGACTTGGTTGCTCAAGGATATTCTTGATGCACTTTGTCCTCCTTTCAGTCCACATAATACTATAAAAAGTGTGGTAAAGTCAAACTTAAATAATTTCCTTTGATTTGGATGAAAAACCCTTCCTTGGTTTAATGTGCCAAATTGCCTTTTGTGTGCCAACTTTGCTTCCTTCTCATTTTCTTTCCTGATGTTTCCTCTTTTTCTTTCTCTCTAGTAAGGTCAAATATATAATGGAACAAGGCTTTAATTCGGATGAGAAAAAAAAACTTCACTTGATTTCATGGTGCCAACTCAATTGTGTCCACTTGTTTCCTTGTTTTTCTTTTTTTTTTTCTTTCAAACTGTTGCTCTTTTCTTTTTCCTCTGCTCTTAATTCTTCTACTGGAGCATTGCAAATCAGATTTAAATCAGAAAATGTGAGAGATCAAGTAACAATTAGAAAATTAGATGCTCCACATACAATCCTCACTAAACTCCTCTTGTCATTCACTCTTGATACAAATCCTTTTCAAGTTGGCACACTTCCATCATTTGTTCTCTCTTTTTTTTTCTTTTTCTTTTCAGATTTCGGCTTCTCAACATCACTTTGATACCTTGCAATTCTCTGGTTGCCTTACATCAGTTAGCATCCATTAGTGTAGTGTAGAGTTTGAATGGTTTCACTTGAAAATTCTGCCCACAAAATTTAATTTCAGCCAACTTCTTCCATTTTCTTTTCTACTTCGAAACTTCTAGCAGCCATTTGTTTTTATTAGATCCGAAATTGAATATGCACCTTCAACTTCAGATACATTTTACACTTAATATCTTGATTCATAGCTTCTCAAAATTCAGATTCCTCTTCAAGTTGATACAATCTTAGTCCCATTAGTATTCATAGCTTCTTAAAAACTTTTCCTAGTTCCATTTCAGCTCACATGTTCCATCTTACTGCTCTCCAGAACCTCTAATAGCTGTCGAATGATTTGCTTAGGTTTTTATCAGCTCCCGTTGCAACTCAACCCAATATCAGCTCACACTAGTCCAGCTTTTGTCATTTCAGAAGCTCCAAATTCAACACTCGGCAGATTACATGCTTATAATGCAATGTTCAGTCTTTGGTCAGCCTTTGGTGTTCTCAATACTCTTTGATGCATTTACGAACTTGTTCCCTGATTCACAGCCCAGGAAAATCAATTTTAGCTTCAAGTTGACAAATTTCTACACTTGAACTTGGCACAGATTTCTGCCCTTGTTTTTCAGCTTCAAATGCAGTTCAGTTTCAGCTTCTTCTTCTCAGCTTTTTCTCAGCTTCAATTCAGCTTGTCTTCAGATTATACAGCTACATTTCAGGCCTTATGTGCTCAAATTCCTATCAGATATTAGCTTCAACTCAGCCCTTGTCGTAAGAGTGGAACAAAAGAGACAGCTACTCTCTTGATCAGCTCAAAATTCCTGCTTAAACTTCACTGCAAATTCGAAAATGTCTTCACTGCATTCGATCAGCACATTTCTTGCATTTCCTTTCCTTTCACTTCATTCATGTGCTTCATTCTTTGATTTACAGCCTTGAAAAATTAAATTCAGCCCTAAGTTGATGCAAACTATTTTTGTGATATCATCATTTAAGTCATTCTTGTAATTCAATTCTGAATTTTTCCAATACATGTTCAACAACACTCTTTCAACAGAATTTAGCATCTTACAGCTTACTCCGAGTTCAGTTTGTTTCATTCAGCAGCTCCATGTCAAGCTCGGCAGATTACAACCTCCCAATGCCTTGTAATTCAGATTTTTCAGCTCATTTTCAGCTTTTGTTCACACATCTTGTTCAGCCTTCCGAATTGTGTACAGCTGCAGTTCAGTATTTAGTAAGGTGCTTCTGATTTCTAAACAAAGAACAGCTTCAATCATCTTCTAACAGGGTGGCCGAACAGCTCTATCAGCTGCAAATTCAGCTACAATTTCTGCTTCCTCGCAAGTGGAGTTGACTTCCCTTTTGAGCACAGATTTTTTCTGCATTGGTTCAGATTTATTTAGCTTCAGGGTAGCTGTTTAATACAGCTGCAGTTCATATTGTTTCTGCTGCAACCATTCCATTCCAGCACAAATTTTGCTTGTATCATTCGTCAGCTCCAAGATTCCAGCACTCGGCACAGCTTTTCTCTTTTCTTTTTGCAGCTGCAACAAAACTCAACTTCCATTCAGATTTGTTCATCTTCACATTCAAATCTGCTTCCTCCAAATCAGCTTCACAAACATTCCTTCAATAAATTCAGAACTCGCAGCTTCTCTCAAATAGTTTCTGAAATTACATCCAATTTATAGCTGCAATTCTGCTATTGCATTCCATTTTAAAACCTTGGCACAGAATTTGGCTTCAATTTGATGGTTGCGTGCCACTTAAACCTTGGCACACAATTTCTTCTTCATCAACCAATTTGAGCTTGGCCATGTAAGCTTGGATCTTCAAATTATAATCAACAATCTAGATGCCTCCATTGGTTCCATCCTCAACCATTTCTTCTTGCTCATTTTTGACACCAAACTCACTCAAACTCATCTTTGGCACATGGAATTGCAAAATTTTTTTTTCCGGAATGAAGTTCATCCTTGATAAAAATTGCTTCCAAATCACTAGTCACTCCCCCACACTTAAATCTTTGTCCGTCTCGGGCAAAGTAGCATTAAGAAACATTTCAAACAACAAGTCCATAGAAAAGTGAGGGTAAGAGTAGGAAATAAGTAAAGAAAAATGGAATGAACATGATTTTTGCCAAAATTGATATGGAAAGGTAAATAAAGTGATTAGCCTCTATAGATGTGATCCAATCATTGAAATATGGTTTTGAAAGAACCTAAGCAAGTTCTAGAGCACAATGACATATGTGTATCACAAAAGTAAGGCTAATTCTCACTAGGTAAAAATAATTCATCTCAAGTCCTCAATTAAGAATCTAAAGCAAGTAGTACTCATGCATCCAAGATTTCATCCATGAGCTCAAACCCTAAGTTTTAACAATCAAATTTAATTCATTTTCAAAAGACTCTAAAATGCTATGGAGATAACCTAGAGGGATACATTTATTTCCACTCATGTAAGAAACAAACTTCTAAGAGAACTAACATGCTTTTATTGACAAGGACTCAATTTAAAAGAAAATTTTACTTCTAGAAAGCATAAAAATGAAACATGCAATAAAAGAAAATACAAGAAAGAATAATCTCCCCTTTATTCTGGTGGACGGAGTCTGTCAAGCAGTAGCCTCCATCGTGGTAGTGGAGGAGTAATGGTGGCTGAGAGAATTAGGACTCCCCCACACTTGAACTTCACAAAAATTTGCTCCGGTGGCCGCAGGCGATTTAGGTTCAAAATCCATTGAAGGAATGGAGTGCTTCGAAATAGAGTAAAATCATCTCCTCCTTCTTTATGCCTTTTAGAAGTCCTTCCAGGAGGTTGAAGTCTGTTCAGATGGAGCATCCACTCCTAAAGTCTTCTAGACCCTGCAAAACAATGTAATATCTCTCTCAAGCGTTCAGGGTAAGAAGGAAATAAAATGATATCAGTCTCTGCATGAATTTTATCCAAAACTGCATCATGTCCAATAAAATCAATTCTTGGTGTCTCAA
Source organism: Boesenbergia rotunda (assembly GCA_024364735.1). Lineage (NCBI taxonomy): Eukaryota > Viridiplantae > Streptophyta > Magnoliopsida > Zingiberales > Zingiberaceae > Boesenbergia > Boesenbergia rotunda. The sequence goes on from JAGFNQ010005970.1 coordinate 152,699, forward strand.
TAAATTTTTCACAATTATTTCCTACAAAATTTGCATCCAAAAACTCATCACAAATAATAACATCAATCCTTGGCACTTCAATAGAAATTTCACAATTATTTTCTACCAAGGATGTATCAAGCAATGTATCACAACCTATGAAATCGACTTTAGGTGCCTCACTGAATTTTTCACAATTATTTCCAGCATAAGATATGTCAAAAGATTCATCACAATAATCAACAACACTAGGCACTTCTAAAAAATTTTCGCATTCAGCATTTTCATGATATGGATCCCAACATATTTTATTTTTAGCAAATTCAACACTAGGTACCTCTAGGGATTTTTCACAATCAAATTCTACAAGAGATGCATCCCTAAGTGTATCACAAACAATAAAATCAGTTTGAGGTACCTCTATGCAATTTTCAGAAAAATTAGGAGGAGTATTTACCTGATCGTGCTGAAAAATACCTGGAGGTTCTACAGAAGTAGATGTAAACGTGGCCTCCTCCTGGTCAAGTAATTGCTCCACTTCAGGTTCAGGTTCTGGTGGGCACTCAACTAAAATAGGTGATCCTTGGGTTCTTGCTTCCACCATGCAAGTCCCTACACTTTCTGGTAATTGTGGTGGTCCCTGGGGCTTAGTGCAATCCCCTACACCTATGGAATCATCTCCCATGCATGTTCCCTCAACCATTCCTGTATCAACCAAATTAGAAAAATTAGGATCATTAACAACTAAATCATCACAAGATAAAAGTATAGAATGATCCTGTAAAGTTTCAGAATTGAATTCAAAACTATCACAAGCCCTGCTATCAATCTTCTCCAATGCCTCTAAATCAATAGGAATGGGTGATTCCCGGGGCTCTGTGCAATCCCCTACACTCTCAATCCTATCCTCTGAATTTTCTGATGTATCAATCAATGTAGGTGGTTCCTGGGGCTCTGTGCAATCCCCTACACCTATAGATTCATCTGATTGTCCTGATCTTTGGGCTTGTATCTGATTCCATTGATCTACCAATTTTGCAAACTGTCCTTCGATGTCTTGTTGTTGTTGTAACATTTGTTGACACATCTCCATCATCCTTTGGTGTAGAGCCTCATCCCAATCAGGAACATCAAAGCCTCCTTGGTTAGTGTGGAACTCTTGTTGATCTTGAAATGTAACATAAGGCTGCTGAAGACCAAGAGTAGACTGTGCATTCTGAAATGGAGACTGTGGAGGCTGCTCAAATGGATGAATGGACTGATTTAACTGCTGAAAACTTGGCTCACAACTTGGTGGAGATGGCTGAAAATTTTGATTCTGGAAACTCTTATCATAGGGCTGAAATTGTTGGTTTGAAAACTCAAATAGAATGGGCTAAAAATTCTGGTTGCAAGGCTGAAAATTTGGATCATATGGCGGTGAATATTGAAGAGGTTGCTGAAAATTCTGTATGGGTTGAAATTCTTGCTGCCATGGCTGATGTGGAGGCTGAAATTGATTATTTCCTTACTGAAAACCTACAAAAGGCTGCTGGAAATTTTGGTTAAGATGCTGAAATCCTTGGTTTGGTTGATCTTGATGGAAGGGTGATTGCTGAAAATTCTGATTATTTAAACACCCTTGCTGAATTCCTTGAAAGTTGGGCTGAAATTGTTGAAATGGTTGCTCAAACTGGGGCTGAAAACTCTGGAATGGCGGCTGCCCAATCTGAGTTGGCTGGAAATTTGGTTGACATTGTGCCTGAAAAAACTGATTTGTTGATTGAAATTGATCAATTGGATGCTGAAAATTCTGGAATTGTGGCTGAAATTGTAGTGGTGGCTGCTGGAATTGTTGTGGTTGCTGAAATTGTGGACACGACTGCTGATAAGTAGATGAGAACATTTTGAGCTGGCAGTCCTGTCACAAAACAAACAAGAAAAATGGCAGCAACCGTATACGAATGATAAAGCAACAGAAAATAGAATCAAATGATAAGCCCAAAAGTACACAAGCAAAAATCAAACAAATCAACTAGTTGCTTCCCCGGCAACGGCGCCAAAAATTTGATGGCCCCGAAATACTAGGTTAAAGTTGTCACGAATTGTGGGACCATCAGAATTTAGATATTTATAAAAAGCTGGAAACCCTTTTTGCAATCAAAATATGAAAATGTAGTAAAGGGGTCACAGGTCGTATTTTTCCTGGGGACTAGTTGAGAGTTTGTTTAATTCGAGCTTGTATTTATGTGTCGTTGATATTTTGGGTTTCAAATTAGTAATTGGGTTTGGGTTGCAGTTCAGAAATGGAAACACAAAGACAGATAGAGAAACTCAACTATGGAACTTAACCAAGAATTTTACAACTAACTGCAGTTTTTCAGAGATAATTAAATGCAGTATTTACACAAGGAACTCGTGATCATCTAAATGCAAGGCAAATTGATACTCAAACTCAACACTGCATTAGAGAAATGATTCGGATGCATAAAGGAAAACTTGGATGCAGAACAACAAGTAGCTGTATTTATTCTCAAATCTGAAGATCAGAAAACTTAAGCTGAAAATCTAGTGATTACTTCACATGAATTCAGAAAACTCTCGGGAAAATCAGATTGCAGGAATGGACACTAATTTGCAGCAATGGAGTTGAAGTTTTGCAGAAATTAAGCTAGCATGCAAGCTGAAACAAGATGCAGTAATTGATATGGAATGATATGTAATTGGAATAAACTACATTGAAAACTTGGAAGGCAGACTAAAACTCGTTGGGCACTAAATGCAGAAACCAAATCAGGTTTATTATGCAGAAACAGGTTCAGAAAAGTGATACGCAGCAGGTTATCAGAAATTCAGATTCAATTTCAGAAAATAGAACCTGCAGCAGAAATACAATTACTGACTAAATGCAGATCAAACAAAGAACTCAGATGCGAAGGCACATATCTAATGCTTAGGAAAAGATGAGAAAGAACTGATACGCACAAATACTCAATTCAGAAACTGATACAGCTGAAAATGGAGAAAACAGGGCTGATACGGGCTGCAGAAATTGATACGCAAGTAGGAAATTGTAAAGCAATTGAAATTAAATGAAGTATTAACTAAATAAGCTAGCTAACTACTTAAAGAACAAATTCGAACCACTAATTAAGCAGAAACAATTCAAAACTGAACCTAATGTAGCTGATATAAAAATTCAGAAACTAACACTGCAGAATTCGAAAATTACAGCTAATTGTAATGGAATTCAACTAAGCAAAGCCTCAATCTCTCATCTCAGCTCACGAATCCTTGCTGTCACTCAAGGATAAGCCTCCAATTGAGAAAGAAACGGTCCATACAAGAAAATTACAGCAGCTGAATAAATTCAGGAATGAAACTACAGCAGAAATTGAAATTACAGCTACAAATCAAAAATGCAATAAGAAATCTAAACCCCAATCACTCCATTAGCTCAAGGTCTCCTTGTTCGTCACGCAAGGGCCGACCTCGAACCCGTAAGCTCAGCAATTCACTGGGGAACTGAATTTGTAGTCGAATCTGGCTCAAATCTGTTCAAGAAGGAAATCCCAATCGATTTCTTCAATTCAGCCTTGTCTGATTGAAATGAAGGTGCGGGAATGATCGAAACACTTCAGGGAACCCCTCTGAATAGCTTAGATTGATGAAGAACTTGACAAAACCGAAATCGAAGCTATCAAATACAGAGCTGAGGAAACCCTCACTCAGCCCTGTTCTTGCCCAATTCCGAGTTGAAACTCCACCGATTACTCTCCCCAATGACCTCGACTTGATCTAGATGAAGAGATGAGGTGGTCGCGCCCCTTGAATTGAAGAACTAGCTAAAAACAGTGAAGAACAAAACGAAGAAGGAAGAAGCTGCGGCGGAGAAGCGACGAGGGTGAGCTGCGCAGAAATTTTCCTTAAGTAATTGGCATTGGACGGTCCAGATTGAATTGGATGAATCCAATGGCTGATCTTACTCTGATTTGATCCAAATTTTGATGATGATGATCTGGGGTCAGGATCTGCCTCGTGGTAGCTCGGATCCTCCAGATGTGCAACGGATGGTCCAGATCACCCTAATCTTTGAATGGACGATCTAGAGCCCTCCGAGCTTGATCCAACGGTTGATTTAGCTCTGATTAGAATGAAACCTTCAGATCTTGATCAGGGTGCTTGATCAACCCTAGCCCTAGCTTGGATTGCTTCAGATGGTCCCGGATGGCTCAGATCTAGCCGCTCTTGAATCGGACGACCCAGATTTAATCATAATCTTGATAATTCGATCCGGGTCACTTCCGACTCAAGTTTGACCCAATATGCCCTAGATCCATGAACCTTTCATGCCTACAAAAATAGATCAAGAATTTAGTGGCCAATTAATCCAAATATGTGTAAATTTGCAATTAAGTCCAAAATAAAGGCAAGTTCTAAAACCTAGGGCAATTTCACAATTAAGCACTAAAAACATAGGTCAAACATGGATTTTAGCAATTCAAATAATCAATAAAATGATACTTATCAGTCCCCGACAGAGAAGCCTTAGATCGGCTCTCAGTCGGATGCGTGGCTACCCCGCTCCCTGAGATGACCCCGACCGAGAAGCCTTGGATCGACTCTCAGCCGGACGCGTGGTGACCCACGCTCCCTGAGATGTCCCCGACCAAGAAGTCAGACTATCACCCCGCGCAAGTTATAAGTGGGGGCAGCTCCCACGACCCTCGGATCGGCTCTCAGCCGGATGCGTGGCGACCCACGCTCCCTGAGATGTCCTTGACTGAGAAGCCTTGGACCGGCTCTCAGCCGGACGCGTGGCGACCCACGCTCCCTGAGATGTCCCCGACCGAGAAGCCTTGGATCGGCTCTCAGCCGAACGCGTGGCGACCCACTCTCCCTGAGATGCCCCCGACCTAGAAGTCTGACTCACGCCCCCCGCGCGAGTTATAAGTGCGTCATCTCCCACAACCCTCGGATCGGCTCTCAGCCGGACGCATGGCGACCCACGCTCCCTGAAGATGTCCCCGACCGAGACGTTAAACTCTCGTTTCTGACTGATCCATCAATCAGGATCCGGTCCCCTTGGATCGGCTCTCAGCTGGACGCGGGGCGACCCGCGCTCCCTGAGATATCCCCGATCGAGAAGCCAGACTCTCGCCCTGCGCTAGCTACAACCAGGAGCGGCTCCCACACACCTCTCGGCTCGACCCTCATCGTTGCTTAGCTATACGCAGGCCACAAGCAACTAGGTCTTCATGACTGTTGTAGCCTGACCTCCCAATCGGGCGCCCCCAAAGAGAGATCTTCAATCATGACAGTATAGATCATTGAGATCTCACTCGAGCCTAGTGATAATTACCATTTTGTTAATCAATTTAGGCTCTCAAATCCATATTTTGATCCCTTTTTACATGCATAATCTTGCATTTACACTAGGTTCCATGAGTTTTTGCTATTTTAGCTTTGGATGCAAATCTTTTTGTATTTGAGATATTTTGGTATTAAAATTTGAATATAATTTTGTAGGCTTCGAATGATCACGGACCTAGATTAGATTGGATCGTATTTGAGTCAGATTTGGCTTTAATCAAGATGATCAAGCACTGGAGGAACGTGGGTCATCCAATCAAGACATGGGAAGATCTGAGCCATCTTTCAAATTCTGAGCAATCTGAGCACAAGATAGAGTTAATCAAGACCATAGATCAAGATATGAAGTTTTGGTCCGAATCAGAAGTCATCTTGTCGTTGGATCAAGCTCGAGAGGAGTCTAAGCCGTCCATTCAAAAGGAAGGGCAATCCAAGCCATTCGTTGCAGATCTGATGGATCCAAGCCAAGGAGAAGAAGATCCTGACCATTGATGTAGATCTGGAAAGATTGGTTTCAATCCGAGATGATCTGACCGTTGGATGAAGCGAAGATGATCACAGCCGTTCAATTTTAAATGGGATGAGTTAAATCAGGAATTCCTCCATAGAGCTGGGCGTCGCGAGTTCTTCCTTGTTCTTCAGCATTTCTTAGCGTTTTCTTCTCCGATTCGCGCGGGCACATCAGATCCAAACTTGTTTCAAATCAAAGAGATCGATTCTCCGTGATGTTTGCTAATCAAATCTCTTCGCGGAAGGGCTTAGGTGAAGGTTTCGCCGAGGAGCTCTGTTCTACCGATCGATCACCTGTTTGATCACCGTTCTTCATCGACCGGAGCTGTCGGAGCATTCGGAGGGGTTCTTCAAAGTGTTCTGAAGGTGTCTGATCCAAATTCACCATTCAACTCATCAAGGAGGAAGAGATTGGAAGAGGTCTTCAGATTGTGCGCCAAGCTAAGCAATAACTGATCGCGAGAGTGGATCTTTCTGATTTCGAGCTAGAGGGTTTCTAGTTTGATTCTTGTGTGACGACAAGAAGGAGATCTTGGCAAGGGATGGATCTGTTGTTACATTTCTGAGAATTTCATTTCTGTAATCTTCATTTCTAAATACTTGTTTCTCTGTTTCAGTTGTATCTGATCGGTCTGTTTGATCGATCAGCAAGGTATCTGATCGGTCTATTGACCGATCATGTAAGTATCTGATCGGTCTGTTGACCGATCAGGCGGTTCTCAGCTTCGTTCAATCCTGTTTCTTATGTAAGCTTTGTTCTAGATTCCATAATTCTGCCGTTAGACAGATTTCTTGCATTTAATGTGAATTTTTGTTTGCCAATCTCATAGTTCACCTTAAATTCCCTTCGTTCTTTGTAATAGTCTTCATTTAGTTTCTTGCAAGAATAAGATTTGTAGAATGTGTAGGGTTTGAATGATAGGCAAAGCATTTTAGTTTCTGCAATTTCGAATTAGTTTTTGATTTAGCTGAATTCATTTTGATTCAAACTGCAATTTCATTCATTATCGCAGAAGAACCCATTTCACTTGAAAACCCAACATAGAAACGATAAAATCTAGCTTGAGTTAAGCATTCTTAACTAGTCCTTAGAAAAATACGACTTGAGGCCCCTATACTACACTTAGTTTTGTGAGCTAAAGGGTTTTCAATTTATAAATTCAAATTTGAGACTCATCGTGACACTCGTTGGGCTTATTACACACATCACCTACCCAAGTGGTTAACACTAGGGATACATAATATATTACCTTGCCACTCGCCAAGGCCGAATCACTCAACCGCGTTCCCTCCTGAGTAGTGGATACATGGCAACCATTGCACTCGAGTATCACACGCGCTCACTAGCCAACAGGGGTCGGGCAAGCATGCCCCCGAGTCACTTGCGCCCCGAGCCCATCATTTAAAACGGCAAGAACATGCATAAGCCGAGATAATTAGCATTCATGAGTAGCGCTATTGTCAAAAGGAGGCTAGGCCTCTACCTAGATGAAAAAAGTAAAAAAGAACAACGCCAGGCTAAGGCCTGCGGGCAAGTCACTGGGGCACGACATGAGCCCGAATTGCCTCCAGTTCCTCCTGAGCCGCCATCAGCTTAGTCTTCAGATCCGCACGATGCTTCCTAAGCCGTGTGAGGTCTCTCGAGCGGGCAGTCAGTTCTTCCTCTTTGACCGTCAGATTGGCATGTAGCGCCGAAGCCGACTGGTAGGACTCCAGGAGCTCTACCTTGACCTTGGCCAACTCCACGTGGGCCTGCTGCTCTAAGGCCCGAGCCTGGCGTTCCCCGCGCTCCAAACAGGTGATTTGTTGTTGTGCCTGGATGGTCGTCGCACGAGCCGTATTCAGCTCCACCAGACAATCCTGGAGCCGCGCCTCCGCATGGAATGCACGCTCTTGAAGGGTCATGTTCTCAGCCCGCAAACTGTTCAAGGCCTCGTCACCAGGTTGCAGCTGCGCGTGGCGAAGTTGAGCTTCCAGTTCCTCCTTTCGGGACTCGGATTGACGAAGGGATCGAGCCTAATCCGCGAAGGAGACGCCCATATCATAAATCGAGCCGATGAGCTATAAGGAAAACAAAGGCGTTACTGGGGAAAGGGCTAAGTAAGCATGAGAATTCTGATACTATTTCATTTGCTTTAGCTTTCCATATTCATTTGTTGTCATTTTATTTGTTTATGATCAGGACTGCAGGTGGTGATATTGTGGAGTTTGATCTTGAGATTGAGAGAACATTCAGAGCTAGGAGAAATCAAGGAAGAGTTTCAGAAGCTATTGAAAATATTTCTACTCATTCAAGCAGCCTCATGGCAGAACATCAGAAGACTATGAAGGAGTTTGTAGCCCCTGATGATGCATTTCAGTATTCTTGTATTGCTTATCCAGAGTTAGCAAGAGATTTTGAGCTGAGATCAGTCCTAATTCATCTACTTCCCAAGTTTCAAGGACAATCAGGAGAGGATCCTAATAGACATTTGCATGAGTTCCATGTAGTGTGCTCCACTATAAAGTCTCAAGGGATTTCTGAAGAGGATATCAAATTAAGGGCATTTCCATTTTCTTTGACTGGAGCAGCTAAAGATTTGTTTTATTACTTGCCTATTGGGCATGTTTCAAGTTGGATTGTCATGAAGAAGGCATTTTTAGAGAAGTATTTTCCAGCTTTAAGAACTGCTATTATCAGAAAGAGCATCTGTGGTATTTAACAAGTGGTGGGAGAGACCTTATATGACTATTGGAAGAGATTCAATAAGTTGTGCTCAAGTTGTCCACAACATCAAATAAGTGAGCAACTTCTTATTCAATATTTCTATGAAGGTCTACTTCAAATGGATAGAATCATGATTGATGCTGCAACTGGAGGAGCTCTAGTGAATAAGACCCCAGAACAAGCTAGAGAATTGATTTTAAATATGGCGGAGAACTCTCAACAATTTGGAAGTAGGACTCTTACTACTAGAGGGGTGAATGAAGTTCAAATGGTTTCAAATGAACAAAAAGAGATCAAGAGTTCATTGTTGGAGTTAACCTCTTTGGTAAAGCAAATGACTTTGAATAATGTGAACCAACCTCAAAACTTTCCAGTAGCTTCTATTCAAAATCCAGTTATGCGAGTGTGTAGTATATGTTCAAGCCAAGAGCATAATTCAGATTTATATCCTAATCATCAACAAGATGAATCTTTAGCTGTTTTGACTAGAGGAGGCCAATTCCAACAAAGAAATAACCCTTATTCATCTACCTATAATCCGAGATGGAGAGATCATCCTAATTTGAAGTATGGTAATTCATTCTATCAGAAAAACACTTCACAACAGCCCCTACAACAAAATCAGCAGCAAAATCAGAATTTTCAGCAGCATTTTCAGAATTTTCAGCAACCCCATTCACAATTTCAGCTACTAAATCAACATTTTCTGCCTCAATTCCAACAAAATCAGCAAGGATTTCAACCAATTCAGAATTTCCAGCAATCTTTTCATCATTCACAGCCTTCAAATCAAAATTTTCAGTTTCAAAATCAGAATTTTCAGCCCCAACAATTTTACCCTTTCAATCAACAATTTCAGCATTCAAACCAGAATTTTTAGCCCTAAAATCAGAATTTTTAGAGCAATAATTTTCAACAACATCCACCTAGTTCCCAACCCAATTTCCAGCAATTTCAACAACCCATTCACTCATTTAATCAGCCCCAACAATCTCATTTTCAGAATTCACAGCAAACCCAAGGTTTTCAGCAACCCAATGTTTCATTTCAAGGCCAACAAAAGTCTCATACTAATCAAGGAGGCTTTGGGAATTCTAGTGGGTTTAATGCACAACAACAAAGGCTTGAGGAGATGATGCAACAAATTCTACAACAACAGTAAATTTTACAACAACAACAAGGGCAACAAAAGAATGATTCCACTCTTCAAAACATTAAAAGACACATTGGACAACTAGCTAGTGGAATGAATCAATTGCAAACCCAAGGATCGGGTCAATTACCTTCTCAAGCGACTCCTAATCCTAAGGGAAATTTTAATGCAATAACTTTGAGGAGTGGGAGAGTGGCTTCAAGTCCAAATACTCAAAGGGCTGATTTTTCTGAAAAAATTCCAGTAACTTATTTTCCAGCTCAAAATTGATGGATCGAATGTGGTATGCTAGAGGGGGGGTGAATAGCGAATCTCTGATCTTTCTTGTACCTGCGTTGTTAGTTGCACAGTGGAAACAATAATAAAGAACACAAACAATGCTAACAAAAAGAATTTACTTGGTATCCACCCCGGCCAGGTGACTAATCCAAGAATCCGTCGGTGGATCACTCCCCGGATAACCTCCGGCTAGCTCTCATCACTCCTTGTGGGTGGAGAAACCTCGCCACAACACCTTGATACGACCTGAGCACAAAGACTACTATTTGACCCTTAACCATGACCAAACTCGTCAAGAGAAACAACCACCACGAAGTCCTCTTTAAATAGGACTCAGGCTGAAACCTTCGCTACCAATCGACTGCCCTGGGGGCAGTCGACTGGTGCCACTGAAATCCGACCGTTGCACCTCAACGTTCGAATTCGCTGCCAACTCACCAGCCACCTACCAGTCAGCTGCCCCAAGGGCAGTCGACTAGTCTCAGGGCTGAGACTTTTCTGTAAGTTCCATCAGTCGACTGCCCTCAGGTCAGTTGACTGGTCTACTCACCCACCTAAGGTTACCCTTCCTGAGTACATTTCACTCCGCACTCAAACCCTAGGATTTCCCGAGTGCAATCACACAACACTCGTACCCTCACGACTCGACTGACTCCTCATCCGCAGCCTCGACTATTGCCTTCCCTCTTCATCTTCGGCTCCCGTCCCTCGGATGCACACGCAAGCCTCCAGCTTGCCTCCATGTCACCCTTCACATACGCCTCGAAGTCCACGTCCCTCGGCTCATTATCCCTGCTATCCAATAGTCCCTCAGATGTGCATGCAAGCCTGCGGCTTGTCTCCATGCCACCCTTTATTATACCGAGGTCGTCCAGTCAAGTCCATATGTGTAACCTGTACAACCTGCACACTCAACATACACATATGAGATAACAAGGGTAAACCTAACTTAAACCCTTTGCCCAAACATCAAAATGTTGGTGCAGTATGCACTCAAGTCAAACCTGTGTTTTGATATTGACAAAAGGGTTCAAAAGTTAACGGTTAGTCGTTGTCTAACAAAGTTTCTTGAGTGTACAGGAAAAGCCCTAGCGAAGGAATGCTAGGCACTGGCGAAGGACTGCCAGATAGGAAAAGCCCTAGCAGAGGGCTGCTAGGCTCTGGCGAAGGACTGCCAGAATGGACAAGCCCTAGCGAAGGAATGCTAGGCACTGGCGAAAGGCTGCCAGAAGAAAAGACCTAGCGAAGGGCTGCTAGGCACCAAGCGAAGGGAAGCTTGGCAACTCAAGACCTGGCGGAGGACTGTCGGGCAAAAGTCCAACTGGAGGATCCGGTTGGCATCAGGTAAACTCTCCTGAGAGGAGTAGCTGAGGACGCGTTCCCCTAGAGGGAACATTAGGCGTCGGTTCGACCTAGGGCTCCATTTTGGAGACCCAAAGTCAGAACCAAGACAGCCAAGGCTGTGTAAAATTAACTTATTAATTGCTGTTTTGGACTAACCCTAGATGCAGGACCGAAGGACTGTGTTTCTACAGCTCAGAGAGCCTCAAAGGAGTGAGGCAGTAGCTGAGCAGGGCGCCCCGGATGTTTCGGGCGCCCCAGAGTCAACCCAATGTCAACAGAGCAAGTAAACGCCCCGACAGCAGCACATTTGGGGGCGCCCCGGATGTTTCGGGCGCCCCGGCCGCATCGGGCGCCCCGCGTGTCGCGGGCGCCCACTGTGCCACGCCACTGGCAGCTGCAGCAGCTCACCCTCGCGAAGAAGATGAAGCCTTGACCGGTCAACCCGGGCGCCCCGCGCGCGTCGGGCGCCCCAGTCAAATGTGATCCCGAAGAAGCAGAGATCAGCCTTGACCAGAGGGCTCGCCGGATCGAAATCCACGTGGGGGGGCGCCCCGAGCATCCCGGGCGCCCCCAGCCCTATAAAAGGGACCCTCGACCCTCTTCTTCAAAAATCAATAACTGCGACTTTCATACTCTCTTTTGCTTCCACGAGACGCTCCAGAAATCTTCCAACTCGAGCTCTGACGACGTCCTGCTGCTCCAATACTCCGATCTACACCGGACGTCGGTAACGAAATATTTAATTAAGTTTACGAAGCTATTCTGTAATACTTGTGATTGTAAACTTTGTCGAACGTATAGAATTGCCCGCAGAAAACGGTCAACGACCGTGGGCCTTGGAGTAGGAGTCGACACAGGCTCCGAACCAAGTAAAACGACCGTGTTAGCATTGTTGTTGTGTCTTATTTCCGCTGCGCACTAACTCTTTTAAATCCGAACGAATTGCGACATTCACCCCCCCTCTCTCGCAACTCTCGATCCAACAAGTGGTATCAGAGCGGGGAAGTCAAACTTGGTGCAACCACCAGTTTGAAATTTTTTTTCGGATTTCTTTTTCTCTTTTTAAAAATTTTCGTTCGAGTTTTTTTTTGTTGTTGCAACAACCCTTGAAATTTGTGTTTAATTATTTCTTCCCGCACTACTAATCCAAGACCAAGTCTTGGAATATTTTTGTTGTTCTTTTTAATTCCAGTAACAAATGTCTATCCAAGAAGGATTTAGCACCGCCAGACCTCCACTGTTCAGTGGAGAAGACTTTCCCTACTGGAAAAGTCGAATGGAGGTCCATCTGAAAACTCAGGTGGATATGTGGATAATCATCCAGTCTGGACTGATGATTCCCACAAATGCTGAAGGTGTACCACAAAACTACTCAGAATGAGACACTTCCCTCAAACGTAAAATTGAAGCCGACGCCAAAGCAACCCAGACTCTCCAATGCGGACTAACGAAAGAAGAGCTGAACCGCGTTGGACCCTTCAAAAGCGCAAAGGAGCTATGGGCTAAACTGATCGAGCTCCACGAAGGAACTTCAGATACGAGGATCAGCAAACGAGACCTGCTACTGAACAAGCTTTTTACTATCAAAATGGCAGATAACGAGACAGCAGCCCAGCTCCACGCCAGAATCCAGGAGCTGATGAACGGTCTTCACGCAATAGGTCACCAGGTTCAAAATCGTGATCTTATAAGGTATGCCCTAAATGCGTTCCCTAGGACCACCTTGTGGGCATCTATGGTAGATGCATACAAGGTCTCTAGGGATCTTTCAAAAATTAAGCTAGATGAGTTATTTTCTGAACTTGAGCTGCATGAACAAACTAACTCCAATTTGGTCGAGAAAAGTATAGCCTTCTTTGCAGGGAAAACAGGGAAGACGACCAAGAAGAAAACTCAAGTTGAACCTGAATCTACCTCAGATTCAGAAATAGAAGATAAAGAAGAAGATCAATCTGAACTGGTCCGGCTAGCTCGAAACTACTACAAAAAGTTGAAGAACCAAACCAACACACGAAGAACAAGCCGAAGAAAGGACGGACAAGATGAACCGGCAACTGACAAACAAAAGCCCAACGTAACCTGCTACGAATGCAAGAAGAAGGGCCACTACAAGACTGAATGTCCAAGTCTAAAGGAGTCCAAAAAGAACAGAAAGAAGAAGGCACTCCAAGCCACCTGGGACGAGTCTTCCTCAGAAGAAGAAGAAGAAGCACCTCAGTCCAATCTTCTAGCCCTGACCGCTTCAGATCAAATCGAGACTGACTCAGACTCGGAACGGGACGACGGCAAGCTGACATTCTCCGACGACGGCGAAATAAAGGTAACGGGTTTTTCAAAATCGCACTTGAATTCTCTAATTTCCTATCTATCCCGAGATTTGGCGAAAGCCAAACTCCGAATCGAGTCTCTCCGATAGGAAGTAAAACTCCTGAAAAAGGGAGCTGATTCTGATTCCTTAACTGAGAAAATTCAGGAAGGAACCCCTGATCAAGTTAAAAAACTTGAATCAGAGAATTCCTCCCTGAAAACTCAAGTTAAGGACTTAAGAACAGCTTTAGAATGATTCACTTCTGGTTCCAAGAATCTTAACATGATTCTGGGAAAACAGAAGTCTGTTCTAAACCGATCTGGACTTGGTTATAGAACCAAATCTCGGCAAAGATCTTACTTTGCTGTACTGAACCAGTCAAGACCTAAGATTCAGGCATGGGTGCCAAAACTGTGCCTGACTAAACCAACTGGTTCAAATCAATTTTGGATTCCCAAGGACAAGATTCACATCTTGCCTAACCCATATAGAGGCTTTAGTCCAGGGGGAGCCAAAATCAAAACAATTTTTATAATTAGATAATTTTTTTTGATTGCTTGTTTATTTAATTTCTTGCAAATTGCCATGCTTAGATTTAAGGAATACTTAGATTTAAGGACGAAATTACTTGAAACTTGAAAACATAGTATTGGGTGGAGGTGAGATGATAGTACGTTAGGGAAGCCAATTTGGCGGAACTAGCCGAAGCTACCGATCCAAGACCCAAGCTAGTTAGACCAGAAAATGACCTAATTTAATTTGAAAATGAAATTTCATTAAAAGGCTTTGTCAAGGAAAGGGTGGATGATCCCATAAGGCTTCGGCCAAAGAAGGTCTAGTGCTTCGCCAAGACCTGGAAGCCAATTTCTGAAATTCAAATTCAAGTTAACTTTTGTCAAATTCGAATCTAACTCAAATTTCAAATAATTATAGATCCTAATCTATTTTTCAAAACTTCTACTTCTCTAACTTATTATCCTTTTGCAAAACACTTAATCTGTTTTTAAAATTTCTATTTTTTTTCAAAAGTAAATAACTTTTCAAAATAAATGAAAATTCCCTTTCAAAATTAATTTTTACCTTCAAACCTGTCTCACAAAAACCTTAAGGTTAACGTGTTTGAAAACCCTAGATTCAGTGAGACAGGAAAATTAAGCTCAAATTAAACCACCTTGCTTGTGCCTTTATAATCATGGTTAAACTGTGGTCAACATAGTCAAACTATGATTAACATAATTAAACTATGATTAACATAGTCAAAAATGGTCAAACACAGTCAAACGGAGTCAAACAGTCAAAACTGGTCAAAGCAGTCGAAAGGCTGCTACAGAGGGCGACCGTAGCCTGTCGGGCACCCCCGACAACACTGACAAGGTACTAGCTCCAGTCAAAGCAGCAATAGCTGCATTTGACCGATTTGACATGGGCGCCCGTGACCCGTCGGGCGCCCCTATACACTTCTATCCCCCACGCTGATTAAAGCAGCCAAAAGGCTGCAATCAACTACTCTTTCCCGTGACCTATCGGGCGCCCGTGACCTATCGGGCGCCCCTATCGACAAACCTGTCATCCACACCAGTCAAAGCAGCAAAAGCTGCAGTTGACCAGCCTTGGCCAGGGCGCCCGTGACCTGTCGGGCGCCCCCACAGATCATTTCCCTGCCCGAGGCAAAACGACCTGTAGAGGGCGCCCGGAACCTCACGGGCGCCCCCCTCAAACCCCTATAAAAGGGACCCGAGACTCCCTCATTTCCCACACTTCAAACACACCACATCTCACACTCCTTCTTCCCCTTGCCTCATTCTTGTGGATCAAGTGAATCTAAGCCCTCCCTTGCCTCAACCATGCCTCCAAGGTATGAAATTTAGTTGTGCAATTAATTTTTCTTAAATTACATATTTTTTGCAAATTCCTTAAGTCTCTTCTTTATCCTTAATCACTTATTTTTTTCTACACTTAGAAAACGCCGAGCAGTTCAGTCGAACCCCGGTAACGAGCCCAGTCCCGACCCTAGGTTTCCTAACCTAGCACTGTGTAACAAATTCGCCCAAACCTCGTACATTCCGATTAAAACAAGTTACCTTAACCGTCATTTCTTCGCCCAATCCTGTCCAGTTGTAATGTCCGCAATTAACTTCTATCAACTGGATAACCTCGTATTCTGCACACATTCGATCAACAACACCCTATGTGCAGAATTCTATAACAACATAGTTAGGCAAGACCACTTGAGCTTCGTCACTACCGTTCAAGGAATGCCCTTGAGCATCACTCCTACCCTACTGAACCGATTTTTGGGACTCCGACCATCTCAGTCCATCTTCTGTTGCTACCCTCCAAGGAACCTGCCCTTCGATGCCCCCTACTCTCATATTGACCTGAACACTTTGTACAACTATTTCTTTGGGGAGGTCATGGACCCTGCAGGAGGGCAGTTCCACTCTACCCAACTCCCAATTCAGGACTACGCTCTCTACAGAGTAATTGTCAGTTGCATCCTTCCCTTGTCCACTAGGGACACAGCCACCATGAAACCCTTTCACACTTTTTTTCTCTATGCCCTTATCCACCACTTGGACATAGATATAGGCCTTCACCTCTTCCACTGTATCCTACATGCCTCTAGTGTATCCACTAAGGGGCGGGTCCGCACCCCCTTCTGCCACGTCATCACCTCTATCCTCCACTACCACGGCTGAAACATCGCTGACGGTGAAATTACCACGATGACCGAATTCGATGAGATAGGATTTAGGAACTTTTCTTTAGCCGGTGTAGAGGTCTCGGGCACCGGGGTTCTGACTTGGCGACGCCGACCAGCCGCACAGGACATTGCCGACGAGGAGGTCGAGGTCGACGTTGCCGACTTAGCAACAGAGGTAGATCAGCCCGCTCCACCGACCTTGTATGAGAGAGTTACACGACTCGAGGCGCACGTCCAGAGCTTCAGAGAAGAAGTAGAAGCGAACCATATTGAAGACCAAGAGACAAACTTAGGCTACTACAACAACATTATGAGTACACTCACGGCCGATAGAGAAGCCTGGAATGCACAGTACCATGAGATCATGGCACGATTTGATGCATGGCAGCCGGGCCCATTTGATCCTCCTGGTCCCTCCTCTTAGATGACTTGGACATGTACCCATTTGACTACCCCTACTGAGTAGGGTTGACTTCTGTTGACTTGTACTAGACTGCTGCTTGAACTATGCTAATCTTAGCTTGGCTTGGTTACTTGTTATGCTTAGTAGAATAGAATCATTCGGTTTTTGACTTTTGATTTTATATTGATCTTGAAATGTCTTTTAAAAATTTTTTTTGAAAAAGGTTCTTTTCAAAAAAAAATTTTGGTTTTATTTCAAAAACTACCCCCTTCAAAACTAAGGCCTCTTTTCGAAATAGACTTAGCAATCAAGTTAAGTGTCAAGTTTAGACAATCTAACTTGAACAACTCACTTAACTTGACTAACCCTAGCCAAAACTACTGTTTATAACAGTTAGTAAGTAGCTAATTGGGTTAGACAGGTCCCTAAAGAGTTAACCAGACCTAGGTCTTGTTTTGATTCAATACAGCCAATGCTTTATTCAACTATTGCAAAATTTATTTTTTTTCTGCATTTTTTGATATATGTCAAAGGGGGAGAGTTGGAAAAGAAATAGAGAACAAAATTTTTAAAATTTTTTTTTTCATAATCTTCTTCAAAAGGGTTGAACTGAAAAATTGGTAAATCATTTCTAGCTTTATTTCTAAACTCTGAACTATTTCGAAACTTAATGTTTTTTTGCTTAAAATGATTTTTGCTTAATATTTTCTAAAGTCTGAAATTTTTTTTCAAAAACTGAAAATTTTCTAAGTTTCCCAAACTAAGAATGTTTTTTTCAAAAAACTTAGCAAAAACTTTAGAGATTTCCTAACTTATTATTAAAACATGAAATCTTCTAAGTACTTCACTTACACCACCTATTTTTGAAAAACCTAGGGGGAGATTTCTTCCAGGGGGAGGGAATCTAACTTAGGATTTTTAATTTCAGCATTTTTCCTTAACTTTTTGAACTAGGTTGTCATATATCAAAAAGGGGGAGATTGTTGGTGCAGTATGCACCCAAGTCAAACCTGTGTTTTGATATTGACAAAAGGGTTCAAAAGTTAAGGGTTAGTCGATGTCTAACAAAGTTTCTTGAGTGTACAGGAAAAGCCCTAGCGAAGGAATGCTATGCACTGGCGAAGGACTGCCAGACAGGAAAAGCCCTAGCAGAGGGCTGCTAGGCTCTGGCGAAGGACTGCCAGAATGGACAAGCCCTAGCGAAGGAATGCTAGGCACTGGCGAAAGGCTGCCAGAAGAAAAGACCTAACGAAGGGCTGCTAGGCACCAAGCGAAGGGAAGCTTGGCAACTCAAGACCTGGCGAAGGACTGCCGGGCAAAAGTCCAACTGGAGGATCCGGTTGGCATCAGGTAAACTCTCCTGAGAGGAGTAGGTGAGGACGCGTTCCCCTAGAGGGAACATTAGGCGTCGGTTCGACCTAGGGCTCCATTTTGGAGACCCAAAGTCAGAACCAAGACAGCCAAGGCTGTGTAAAATTAACTTATTAATTGCTGTTTTGGACTAACCCTGGATGCAGGACCGAAGGACTGTGTTTCTGCAGCTCAGAGAGCCTCAAAGGAGTGAGGCAGTAGCTGAGCAGGGCGCCCCGGATGTTTCGGGCGCCCCAGAGTCAACCCAAAGTCAACAGAGCAAGTAAACGCCCCGACAGCAGCACATTTGGGGGCGCCCCGGATGTTTCGGGCACCCCGCGCGCATCGGGCGCCCCGCGTGTCGCGGGCGCCCACTGTGCCACGCCACTGGCAGCTGCAGCAGCTCACCCTCGCGAAGAAGATGAAGCCTTGACCGGTCAACCCGGGCGCCCCGCGCGCGTCGGGCGCCCCAGTCAAATGTGATCCCGAAGAAGCAGATATCAGCCTTGACCAGAGGGCTCGCCGGATCGAAAGCCACGTGGGGGGGGCACCCCGAGCATCCAGGGCGCCCCCAGCCCTATAAAAGGGACCCTCGACCCTCTTCTTCAAAAATCAATAACTGCGACTTTCATACGCTCTTCTGCTTCCACGAGACGCTCCAGAAATCTTCCAACTCGAGCTCTGACGACATCCTGCTGCTCCAATACTCCGATCTACACCGGACGTCGGTAACGAAATATTTAATTAAGTTTACAAAGCTATTCTGTAATACTTGTGATTGTAAACTTTGTCGAACGTATAGAATTGCCCGCAGAAAACGGTCAACGACCGTGGGCCTTGGAGTAGGAGTCGACACAGGCTCTGAACCAAGTAAAACGACCGTGTTAGCATTGTTGTTGTGTCTTATTTCCGCTGCGCACTAACTCTTTTAAATCCGAACGAATTGCGACATTCACCCCCCCTCTCCCGCAACTCTCGATCCAACACAAAACACTTGGTCACTCCGAACCATAAATTGCCTCAACAATCTCTCCCTTTTTGATGTTTGGCAATATGTTTAAGTTAGGAAAAGCAAAATAGTAGTCAATAGAAAAAACCATGCTAAACAAATGCATATGCAATGCAAAAATGGATCACATCCCAAGGCATCCCACACCTAACCCTCCAAGTTAGGGCCTTCACTCACCTAGCCCTCCAAGCTAGGACTTTTACACACCTAACTCTCCAAGTTAGTACTTTTCACCAAAACGGGCTTTTTGAAGCTTCTCCCAAGCTCCCCCTACATTGGACTTACAAAGGCTTTTTAAAAACCTCTCCCAGGTTCCCCTTACGCCAAGAATGGAGCAACCATGCTCCCCCTTAATCTTAGCTCCCCCTAAACCTAGGGTTTCTAGCAAAGGAGTATTTGGTTTCCCAACTTAAACCCAAACTTCTCCCCCTTTCCATACATCAAAAAGACTCCAATAATATCCCAATTATTGGTTCTTTTAATCCCTAATGGTCCTAAACACAGTGTATTAACCCCCCATACACTTGTTTCACATCATTTAGACCCAAGTCAGCTGCTGGATCCCCACACCAGCCCTGACCAGTCGACTGCCCCCAGGGCAGTCGACTGATACTCTGATTTATCAATTTTTTAGCCAATTTCAGAATTGCGCCATAAATTCCACAATTCTCAAAAAATTCTCAAATTTTGTGGAGAACATTGTGGTACCTATACCTACTTGGGAAAAATACATTTCACCATATATCTATCACCATTCCCAAGTTGGACACAAAATTCAAAAATTTTCTTATGAAAATTAAAGCAATTAGGAGGCAACCTCCCCCTTAACCTATGCCTTCTCCCAATTTTCAATTTTCCTAGGTGAAGTTCTACCCAACCTAACACCATAGACTCAAATTAGATTTTACCCAACCTAACAACCCAAGTTCCTCTTCCTTGGACTCCATTAAGGATTGCCCCCAAGCTACCTTATCCCTAATGCCAACAAGAACTTTACAAAACCTTAAACAATCCTACGGTTTTGCAAGCACACTTGCTAAGATATACCCTATCATAGAAAAATATGATTTCATGAAAACCATAAATGTGCTTGGCTTTTGGTACAACTCCTAATTTCCTCAAAAGATTGGCATTTTGTATCAATTTTCAAATGTATCTCTAATTTCATGTGTTTGTCAATTCTACCCATCATAATTCGACACATGGAATTATCCTCAATTCTTTCCTTTCCATTCATCAAGCATTTATCATTTTATATCATTTATTGAATTTAAAGCCCTCGCCAATTTTTCTTAAATTCCATGATATCCATATAGCCTCATTTTATGTAATCACCATTAAATCATGAGGCAAAGCATTATTTAAAGAGTATAATCAAAGATTTAACATTAAGGACATATCTTATCATCCAAAATACCTTTTCTCTCTAGCCCTACTGGATCAGTCGACTGCCCCTCAGGCAGTCGACTCCCAAAACTCACAGAATGTTTCTGGGCTGAGACCAGTCGACTGCCCCTGGGGCAGTCGACTGATACCTGAATTTTAGGTTTTTCAGCCCAAGTTCAGTAATGCCTAAATAATTCCACAAATCTCCAAAAATTCTGAATTTTCGTGGGGAGATTTGTGGGGCCAATGTCTACTTGGAAAAATACGTTTCCAAACAAATGTACTCCGGATCCCAAGATTGGCATGAAACTCAACTTTCTCTAAAATGTATCATTTAAACTTATCCCAAAAGTCCTAATTGTGGCCTTTCCTTGATATATCTTCTAATATTTGGCCATGACACATTTTTAGCACTCAACTATATGGTATTTGACCATTAAACCTTAATTTTAACGATTATAAACTCATTTTCACCTTTTTCTCCTTAAATCCCTTTTTAATGTGCCAAAACCTAGGATTAAGACTTACCCAAGTCTTTCAACCCTATTTGGTACATTTAACCTAATTTCCTAAGAGAGAAACTT
The DNA here is from genome assembly GCA_024364735.1 of Boesenbergia rotunda. Lineage (NCBI taxonomy): Eukaryota > Viridiplantae > Streptophyta > Magnoliopsida > Zingiberales > Zingiberaceae > Boesenbergia > Boesenbergia rotunda. The sequence goes on from JAGFNQ010005970.1 coordinate 173,767, forward strand.
TTGAAATCCATTTACCATAGATCCCAAAGGCTCCTAGAGCTCCCCCTTGAGCTCTTATCCCTAGCCACCTCCCTAGGCGACTCAACCCACACTAGACCGCACTGGTGTGCCCCCGGTGTTTCTTGGCCTACAAAATAGACCTTCTTAACCTTGGACACCTTGTCCTTGGTTAAGTCATCCGTTCTCCCTTTGGATGATACCCCCTTGCCATCCTTAGACTTTTCCTCCTTGCCATAACCATATGCTACCCTAGCATTTCTCTTTTCCTTGGCCTTGGAGGTCTTAGATCGGTAGCCCAACCCCAATCTATCATAGTTGGGGTTTATACTACCCAACACCATGTCTAAGCCCTTAGATCCAACCGTGAATCTTTCTAGGGCCTTTTCTAATGTATCAAGCCTTGACCTCAAGGCTTGATTTTCCATTTCTAAGTTGCTACCCTTTGAGCCCATATGTCCACTTTGGACATTCTTAGACCTATCCATTTTTCTAGGCACATTCCTTCCCTTTTTGAGATTAGTGCTATGATTTTAGGTCTAGAGGTCTTGGGTTGATCATGATGCATGTCTTGCCTAAGGTTATGATCTACCTTGTTAATCCTAGTCCTATCATTATACTTAAATATAAAATTATGCAACATTAAGCATTTTTCATGAAGACTAGCATGCATGGAGGGATGATTATTATTTTTAAAATACAATGAGGAATTTGAAATTGAGTTACATTTTAATCTAGGGTTAGGAACTACCTCCCTTACCCTTGAAGTTCTCCCTTGATGTGATTTTTACTTCTTTCTTCTTTCTCCCATCTCCTCAAGTGCTCCATTTTCTTTAGCTCACCTTTTCTAGGACACTTGGTGTGAAAGTGTCCCATCTCTCCACATGTAAAGCATCGGATTTTTTTCCTTTTCCTGTGGGCTTCTCCAATCCTACACTTCATGTTAGATTTAAATGGAATTGAAATGAGTGTAAAGAGTACCTCCTTTTTCTTACCAATTGGACACTTATCCTTGTAGTGCCCCTTTTTGTTGCAACCAAAACATGTAATATGGTCCTTGGTTTTGGCTTTAGTGGAGGTAGAAGCTAGGTTGACGTCTTTTTCAACCTTTGATGATGTGGATACCTCCTCTTGATACGGTACGGTTGAGGGTCTCTCCTCCCCCTCAATTCATGAAATCGATACCTCCTCTTCTTCTCTTGAGGAGGTTGATGATCTTTCACTCTCACCCTCACTTGAAGATGTAGATATTTCCTTTTCTTCTTCTTTTTCTTGACTCATTTGACTTTTCTCCTTTGGCTCTTGAACTTGTGTAGGACCTTCATGATATTCTTTCAATTTGCTCCACAATTCACATGCATTTTGGTATGCATCTACACAACTCAAAATTTTGTTAGGCACAATATCAATCAATATACCCATTACCTTTTCATTTGCCCTTGCTTGTTCTTGATGCTCTTGATTCTAATACCTAGGTCTAAGCTGTTGGGACCGGGTGCATGTCGACAAGGATACGAGTTCGTAAAATTTTAAATTTTTACTTGCAGCGGAAGAATTTCCATAAAATAATTTCCTAAATTATTTTAACTTCGTATCTAGCATGCAACCTTATAGTGTATCGACATAATCATAAAATAAAAGTTTGCGGAAAAGTAAACTAATTTATTTTTATACCTCGCGTAACTCGAAGAAAGGGACGAGATCCAACCGTAGCGTCCCTTGGAAGCTTCGCCTCTATTCGCGTCCACGCCGAGTTCTCTTCGGGATGACTTCGCAAAGTCACGAGTTTTGTGCCGACGAGAACTACTAGATTCTCTATGGGCACAACTTAGAAGATCAAGAGAAGCATTAGAAAACTAACCAACGAAGTAACGGAATCGAATTCCGAGAAGAGAGGAGTCGCTATCCGCTTCTTCTTCTTCTTGTTCGGGTTCTCCTTCTTCTTGAATGTTCACGCCACAACCCAAGGAAGTGGATGAGGTGAGCCGGCCCTAGATGGAGGAAGGGCGCCGGCCCTAGGTCACCAAGTGGGCACCGACCCTAAGGGAGGAGAGGGGAGGGAGAAGAGAAGAGAGAGAGAGGGAGAGCTCTTCACTACTTAATTAGTTGATTGGTATAAGGGCTAGCCTTTGGTTCCTTTATATAGTAGCAACTCCTTTGCTAAGTCTCTCTCTAAACCGAATTAACGGAATTAGTTATAAGAAATTTATCTTATAAATTTTCTTATTAATTATTCCGTTTAAGCCTAGTCTTATTATAACTAATTTATAATAAAACAAATTAGTTATCATAAGAAATTTATCCTATAAATTCTCTTATGAATTTTATTATAACTAACTTTATAATAAAACTAATTAATTATCATAAGAAATTTATCCTATAAATTCTCTTATGAATTATTCCGTTTAAACCAAGTTTTATTATAACTAATTTATAATAAAACAAATTCTTCTTCTCTTTAAATTATAGAATAAATTTTATAAGAAATTTATAAACTTTCTTATTATGGAAAAATCAATTCATAATTGATTTTATAAAATTAAAATAAACCCAATTCATGGATTATTTTAATCTTCCATAAAAGAATAAATTTCTATAAATTTATTTATATAAATTTCTTTATACAAATTTATTTATCCATAATTTATAAAATAAATCGCGCTGGATTTATCTAATTAATTAAACCAAAATTAATTGGTTTTCTCCTCTTATTGTGGCCGGCCACCAAAGGGGGTTTTGGCACCCTCTTTGGCCGACCAAACCAACCCGAACCGCCGTGAATTAAACTCATTTAATTCGCCCAAAAAGCCTTCAAAAGACTTAGCCATTTTTAGCTTCAATTGCGCCTCTGACTAACTCAGATTCGACTTATTTCTCTTGATCGGAAAATCCAATTTTCAACTCATTTTAAATCCCTCAGATTACTCGTAGTGCGTGTGACTAAATAGGCTTTCGATTTATGTTGGCCGTCTATAATTAACTAATTATAGAACGATCATGAGTGGCACCTAGTAGTACATCATGATCCCCAATTAATCGAAAGATCAACGGTTTGACCTCAGAAGAAATTATTCTGAAACCCTTCAGCAGCTCTAATGAATCGTGCCCCATTCCCTTCACCACCTTATACCCACTTGGTTCAGGACACGGTCAATGGTGTCAGTCCCCACTAGGCTGACTACGTCACACCTAGCCCAAGTAATGTCTTACTCGACCTTTGGATTTCTAATTACTCTCATGTATTTTAGAGACACTCACTCTAAACATGATATGCTCTGGCCAGAGGCTTTGAGTAACAATCCGACGATAGGCCTGGGTATACATCTCCTCGCAAGGAGTGGTGAATCCTTTGTAGGCTGTTCAAACATCTTCGGGCACTTCGGCTTATACCCGATCATCTTGGGTCCACACCTCCTTGGAGATGCTTGCTTAAGATGTCAAAGTATAAGTCTCCATGACCAAGATGGCTTGAACACCGCAAGTCAAAGGAACATCGCACTTAAGCTGCAGTAAGATCTTCATTGACATATCTACATGTAGATTTCCATATGAAGTCTTACAGCTAGTCACTCCAATGAACTAGTTCCCTTAACTAGCATCCATGTTTATCTCCGGACATCCCAATGTCACCAGCCAGTGAGAATCAGCTGAATAGAGAATAACCCATGCTAGTCTCAACAGAATTGATAATGTCCGTATTTATCAATTCATCGACTAGGGATATTTCCAACACTTCACATTTGCACATTTAGAGATAATCACTAGTTGTGATCCTATCTCAAATTCTCTTATGCTGTGAACTGTATGGCGGACATTCAGTAGATGAGTTTAAGATCCCAATCAAATACACAAACATGTACACTCAAATAGTGAATTATCATTTATTGAAATAAATGTTTACAATCATAAGGCGATTGCCTTAGGACACTTCTCTCATATCACTAACAAACTCCCACTTGGCCTAATGCCAATCGCTACGGTATCCAATACCACATGCTCTAACATGACCCTCAAACTTGCTTTGAGGCAAGGCCTTAGTTAAAGGATCCGCTATATTCCTTTCAGTGAGAACTCTCTCAATTTGTATGTCATTCCTACTTATAATCTCTCTAATCAGATGATAGTGGCGAAGCACGTGTTTGGATCGCTGATGAGACCTTGGTTCCTTTGCTTGTGCAATAGCTCCATTGTTGTCGCAGTAAACCGGCACTGCATTATCAATGGTTGGAACCACACCAAGTTCGGAGACGAACTTCTTGATCCAGACTGCTTCCTTTGCTGCTTCCGAAGCTGCGATATATTCCGCTTCCGTGGTAGAATCCGCTACGGTGTCTTGTTTGGAACTCTTCCAACTTATTGCGCCTCCATTCAAAGTAAATACGTATCCAGACTGAGATTTGGAGTCATCCTTATCTGTCTGGAAACTTTCATCTGTATACCCACGTATTACCATATCTCCTTCTCCATATATTAGGAACACATCCTTAGTTCTTCTTAAGTACTTAAGGATTGTCTTGACAGCCGCCCAATGATCCATCCCTGGATCCGACTGGTATCTGCTTGTGACGCTCAAAGCATACGATACATCGGGCCTAGTACATAACATAGCATACATGATAATCCTATCGCGGATGCATAGGAATCTTTTCATGCAAATCCTCTCGTCTTCTGTGCGCGGACACATAGACTTCGAAAGGTTGATCCCATGCCTGATGGGAAGGTAACCTTTCTTGGATTCCGACATGCTAAACCATTTTAGCACTCGGTCTATATATGTAGACTGCGAAAGACCAAGCAACCGTTTCGATCTATCTCTATAGATTCTAATCCCAAGGATATAGGTTGCTTCTCCCAGGTCTTTCATGGAGAAAGTTTTGGACAACCAAATTTTAACTATCTGTAAGACTGAAATATCGTTTCCTATAAGTAAGATGTCGTCGACATATAATACTAGGAATACGACTGCACTCCCACTAACCTTCTTGTACACACAAGGTTCGTCAGGATTTTATGAGAAATCAAACTTTTTGATTGTCTCATCAAAACGGATGTTCCAGCTCCTAGATTCTTGCTTCAGTCCATATATGGATCGTCGAAGCTTGCATACCTTGGTTTTATCAACCGATGTGAAACCTTCAGGTTGTATCATGTATACGTCCTCAAGCAGGTTTCCGTTAAGGAAAGCTGTTTTCACATCCATTTGTCATATCTCATAATCATAATGAGCTGCTATGGCTAGGAGCATCCGAATGGATTTAAGCATAGCTACTAGCGAATAGGTTTCGTCATAATCAATTCCATGCTTCTGACGATATCCTTTTGCCACTAATCTAGCCTTAAAGGTAACAACATTACCTTCCATGTCGGTTTTCTTCTTGAAAACCCACTTGCACCCTATGGGTTTAATCCCTTCAGGTGGGTTAACCAAGTCCCATACTTGATTTTCGTACATGGAATCCATTTCCGACTTCATGGCTTCAAGCCATTTGTCCCTTTCTGAACTTTTCAGAACATCTTCATAACTGATAGGTTCGTCATCGCCAATGAGCAACACGTCGTTCGATTCACTTACGAGAAATCCGTATCTCTCTGGAATGTTGCGTGTCCTATCAGACCTACGAAGAGGTGGTGTAGTTTTAGGTTCAACTGATAGCTCATCATTATGAATTATCGGTTGTGGGCCTAGACTCGGTGTCTCTGTAATGTCTATTGGAGTTTCTTGAACTTCATCAAGTTCAATCCCACTCCCACTGTTTTCTTGTAAAAGAAATTCTTTTCCAGAAATACAGCATGCCTTGAAACAAACACCTTTTGTTCCAAGGGATGATAGAATTGGTAGCCCTTCGTTTCCTTAGGGTATCCAATAAATAGACATTTATCAGACTTAGCATCCAATTTGTCTGATACAATCCTCTTCACATAAGCAGGACAACCCCATATCTTAAGGTGGGTTAAGTGGGGTTTCTTACTATTCCATGTCTCATATGGAGTAGTAGAGACTACCTTGGTCGGGACTTTGTTTAGCAAGTAAACAGCTGTCTTGAGTGCATAGCCCCAAAAGGATTTTGGAAGAGTTGCATGATTCATCATCGACCTAACCATGTCCATCAAGGTTCGGTTGCGCCTCTCAGATACACCATTATGCTGTGGTGTATACGGCGGAGTCCATTGGGATAATATCCCATTGTCCCTAAGATAATCTTGAAACTCTTGACTTAAGTATTCACCACCCCGATCGGATCGAAGTATCTTAATACTTTTGCCAAGCTGTTTCTCTACTTCATTTCTGAACTCTTTGAATTTCTCAAAAGCTTCAGATTTGTGTTTCATCAAGAACACATACCCGAATCGTGAGTGATCATCGATAAAGGTGATGAAGTAGCTATAGCCTCCTTGTGCAAAGTTGACATTGGTCCACATACATCAGTATGTATTAGACCAAGCAATTCTCCCACTGGATTACCTTTTCCGATAAAGGGTAATTTGGTCATCTGCCTTTTAAGCATGATTCGCATGTATCAAAATGAATCGGGGTTCAAATGATTCCAAAAATTCTACATCGGTGCAATTCGGTCAATGCGTTTCTTACTTACATGGCCAAGACGGCAATGCCAAGTGTAGGAGTCTATTCGATTATCTATTTCGAGCACGTTTGTTGCTAACTTTGATATTGAAAACGTCACTGGATAAATCTAACGTGTAGATGTCATTGCACAAAGTTTCCATTCCCATAAAGAACGCCATTTAAGGTTATGTAACAACAATTGTTACTAAAAAGTCAAATGATAACCTTTTTCATTTAAACATGAAATAGATACAATGTTCTT
>JAGFNQ010005970.1:182234-280516 GCA_024364735.1 Boesenbergia rotunda
AGATGCCCGAGGTACTTAGGTTTGGTCCGAGTGCTACGGACGCCCGACCAAGAAATAAAACCCTAATATCTCGCGGTACTACAGATGCCTGAGGTACTTAGGCTTGGTCAGGATACTACGTGTTAGGATCGAATACGTCCGCTAGATGGGGGGGTGAATAGCGTTTCTCGGATCTTTCTTATACCTGCGTTGTTAGTTGCACAGCGGAAACAATAATAAAGAGAACAAACAACGCTAACAAGTAGAATTTACTTGGTATCCACCCCGGCCGGGTGACTAATCCAAGAATCCGTCGGTGGATCACTCCCCAGATAACCTCCGGCTAGCCCTCGTCGCTCCTTGTGGGTGGAGAAACCTCACCACAACACCTTGAGAACCTCTGAGAACAAAGACTACTGTTTGGTCCTTAACCAAGACCAAACTCGTCAAAAATCTCAGCCCCCACGAAGTCCTCTTTAAATAGGACTCGGGCTGAAACCCTCGCTACCAGTCGACTGCCAATTTACCAGTCGACTGGTCTAGCCTTAATTGCTAGCCAACGGCTAGCCCAACGACTAGTTTTCGGGGTTACTAGTCGACTGACATTTTACCAGTCGACTGGTCCAACCCCGAAATCATTCTGTGAGTTTTATCAGTCGACTGCCTCCCAGGCAGTCGACTGCCCCACTCACACACCTAGGGTTTCCCTTCCCGAGTACACTTCTCTCAGCACTCGACCCCTAGGATTCCCAGAGTACAATCACACAGCACTCGTACCCTCACGACTCGACTGACTCCTCATCCGCAGCCTCAACTATTGCCTTCGCGCCCTCTTCATCTTCGGCTCCCGTCGCTCGGCTGCACGCAAGCCTCCAACTTGCCTCCATGCCATCCTTCACGCATGCCTTGAAGTCCGCGCCCATCAGCTTATCGTCCCTGCTCTCCAAGGTCCCTCGGGTACACACAAGCCTCCAGCTTGTCTCCATGCCACCCTTCACAGTACCGAGGTTGTCCAGTCAAGTCCATATGTGTAACCTGTACAACTTGCACACTCAACATACACATATAAGTACACAAGAGTAAACCTAACTTAAACCCTTTGCCCAAACATCAAAACCTATGGTCACTCTGGACCATCTTAAGGGCCAATTGCTCCAACAATCTCCCCCTTTTTGATGTTTGGCAATCCGTTTAAGTTAGGGAAAACAAAATAGTAGTCAATGGCAAAAAATAATGCATATGCAACGCATGAATGGATCCTATCCCAAGGCATCCTAACTCTCCAAGTTAGGACTTTTTCACAAAAATGGGCTTTTTAAAGCTTCTCCCAAGCTCCCCCTGCATTGGACTTATAAAGGCTTTTTAAGAACCTCTCCCAGGTTCCCCTTACGCCAATAATGGAGCAATCATGCTCCCCCTTAATCTTGGCTCCCCCTAAACCTAGGGTTCCTAGCAAAGGAGTGTTTGGTTTCCCAACTTAACCCCAACACTTCTCCCCCTTTGCCTAACATCAAATAGAACCCAATAATAACTCAATTATCGGTTCCAATGATCCTAAACATAGTGTATTAGCCCCCATACACTTATTTTACATCATTTGGACACCAAACCAGCTTCTAATACAAAACTCAGCATTGACCAGTCGACTGCTCCCCTGGCAGTCGACTGATATTCTGAAAGTCTGAAATTTCAGCATTTCTGACGAAATTCATAAATGCGCCAAAAATTTCACAAATCTCCAAAAATTCCCAAATTTTGTGGAGAGATTTGTGGTACCCATACCTACTTGGGAAAAATACATTCCAAAATGTATCTATCACCATTCCCAAGTTGGACACAAAACCCAAAATTTTTAATGAAAATTAAGGCAAACAAGGAGGCAACCTCCCCCTTAACCTATGCTTTCTCCCAATGTTCATTTTTCTTAGGTTAAGTTCTACTCAACTTAACCTCCTAACACCAAGTTAGGTTCTTCCCAACCTAACACCCGAGTTCTTCCTCCCTTGGACACTATTAAAGACTTGCTCCCAAGCAACCTTACCCCTAGTGCCATAAAGAAATCAACAACACTTAGACACTCCTAAGGGTTTGCAAGCACACTTGCTAGGATATACTCTATCCTAGAAAAATATGATTTCATGAAAATGTCAAGTGTGCTTGACTTTTGGTAGAATTTCTAATTTCCTCAAAAGATTGTCATTTCGTATTAATTTGTAAATGTATCTCTAATTCTATGAGTTTGCCAAAGCAAACCATCATAATTCGACACATGAAATTGTCCTCAATTCATTTCCATATCCATATCCTTAATATGCTGAAAGTTTCCCTCTTTTTATCTCTAAACCCTAGATACACAAGAGAAACTTATCAAACTTCCTTGAATTTTCCATATGGCCTCATTTCATATAATCACCTTAACCCATGAGGCACACCTTTACTCAACCAGTATCATCAATGATTTTAATTTATATATCATATTCTATCATCCAATAGTCATTTTCCTATTTCAGCCTACAGACCAGTCGACTGCCCCTGTGGCAGTCGACTCCCAAAACTCACAGAATGTTTCTGGGCTCTTACCAGTCGACTGCCCCTAGAGCAGTCGACTGATACCTGAATTTCAGGTTTTTTAGCCCAATTTTAGTAATCCCTAAATAATTCCATAAATCTCCAAAAAATTATGAAATTTCGTGGGGAGATTTGTGGGGCCAATGTCTACTTGGGAAAAATATGTTTCCAAATAAATGTACTCCAGATCCCAAGTTTGGCATGAAACTCTAATTTCTCTAGATTATATCATTTTAACTCTTCCAAAAGTTCTAACTTAGGCTTTTCCTTGATATATTTTCTTATTTCTGACCATGATACATTTCTATCATTGAGTTATATGGTGTTCACACATCAAAATCTAATTTTACCCAATACACCCTTATTTTCACCATTTTCTCCCTAAAACTCCATCTAGTGTGCCAAAACCTAAGATTAAGATTTAGCCAAGTCTTTCAACCCTTTTTGGTACATTTCACCTAATTTTCTAGGAGAGAATCTATTGAGATCCATTTACCATGGACTCCAAAGGCTCCTAGAACTCCCCCTTGAGCTCTTAGCCCTAACCACCTCCCTAGGTGACTCAATCCATACTAGACCACACCGATGTGTCACCGGTGATTCTTGGCCTACAAATTGGACCTTCCTAACCTTGGACACCTTGTCCTTGGTTAAGTCACCCTTTCTACCTTTGGATGGCACCCACTTGTCATCCTTGGATTTACCCTCCATTCCATGATTATATGCCTTCCCAGCATATTTCTTTCCATCTACCTTGGAGGTCTTAAACCGGTATCCCAAGCCCGATCTATCATAGTTGGGTTTTAAGCTACCCAACACCATGTCTAAGCCCTTAGATCCAATCGTGAATCTTTCTAGGGCCTTTTTTTAATGTATCAAGCCTTGCCCTCAAGGCTTAATTTTTCCTTTCCAAATTTCTAACCTTTGGATTCATGTGTCCATCATGGACATTCCTAGGTCTACCCTCCTTTCTAGACACATTCCTTTCCTTTTTGGGATTAGTGCCATGATCCTTAGGTACAAAGGTCCTAGGTTGATCATGATGCATGTATTTCCTAGGGTTATGATCTACCTTGTTAACCCTAGTCCTATCATTATACTTAAATCCAAAATTATGTGTCATTAAACATTTCTCATGAGTTCTAGCATGCATGGAGGGATAATTTATCCTATTTTTAACATTCATGGAGGAACTAGAGTTTGAATTGTATTTAAATCTAGAGTTAGGGATTACCTCCCTTACCCTTGTAGTCCCTCCTTGATGTGATCTTTGCTTCTTCTTCTCCTCCTTCTCCCATCTTCTCAGATGCTCCATTTTCTTTAATTCTCCTTTTCTGGGGCACTTGGTGTGGTAGTGCCCTAGCTCTCCACACGTGAAGCATCAAATTTTCTTTTTCTTTTCTTGGGTTCCTCTATTCCTACAACTCATGTTAGGTTTACAAGAACTTAAAATGAGTGTAGATTTTACCTTCTTTTTATCTTTCGGACACTTGTCCTTGTAGTGCCCCTTTTCATTGCAACCAAAGCATGTGATGTGCTCCTTTTTCCTTGCTTTGGTGGAGGTAGAGGTTTCTTCTTGTTCTTGTATGATTGAGGGTCTCTCCCCCTCAATACTTGACGTTAATACTTCCTCTTGTTCTCCAGATGAGGTGGATGACCTCTCACTTTCTTCTTCCACTTCTTGAACCAATAAATTGATCTCTTCGGGCTCTTGAATTTGTGTAGGACTTTTATGATATTCTTTGACTTTATTCCACAATTCATGTGCATCTCTATACTCACCTACACAACTCAAAATGGTATTAGGCAAAATATCTACCAAAATGTTAATTACCTTCTTGTTTGCTTTCACTTGATCTTGTTGTTCTTGACTCCAATATCTATGCCTAAGCCTCTTCCCGTGCTTATCCTTTAGAGTCTCATATGGCTCTTCAAGCGCAATTCGAAGGTCCCACTCCATTCCGAACCACGTCTCCATCCATGACTTCCAAAACCCGAAGTCTTCATGGTCGTAGGGTGGTGGAATGTAGATGACTTTCCCAAGTTTGTCTTCCATGGTTCTTCCCTCTAGCTTTTGCTCTTCTTGGCGGTTAGTCCAATCACGAGCGGTCTTAGCTCTGATACCAATTGTTAGGATCGAATACGTCCGCTAGAGGGGGGTGAATAGCGTTTCTCGGATCTTTCTTGTACCTGCGTTGTTAGTTGCACAGCGGAAACAATAATAAAGAGAACAAACAACGCTAACAAGTAGAATTTACTTGGTATCCACCCCGGTCGGGTGACTAATCCAAGAATCCGTCGGTGGATCACTCCCCGGATAACCTTCGGCTAGCCCTCGTCGCTCCTTGTGGGTGGAGAAACCTCACCACAACACCTTGAGAACCTCTGAGCACAAAGACTATTGTTTGGTCCTTAACCAAGACCAAACTCATCAAAAATCTCAGCCCACACGAAGTCCTCTTTAAATAGGACTCGGGCTGAAACCCTCGCTACCAGTCGACTGCCAATTTACCAGTCGACTGGTCTAGCCTTAATTGCTAGCCAACGGCTAGCCCAACGACTAGTTTTCGGGGTTACTAGTCGATTGCCATTTTACCAGTCGACTGGTCCAACCCCGAAATCATTCTGTGAGTTTTATCAGTCGACTGCCTCCTAGGCAGTCGACTGCCCCACTCACACACCTAGGGTTTCCCTTCCCGAGTACATTTCTCTCAACACTCGACCCCTAGGATTCCCAGAGTACAATCACACAACACTCGTACCCTCACGACTTGACTGACTCCTCATCCGCAGCCTCGACTATTGCCTTCGCGCCCTCTTCATCTTCAGCTCCCGTCCCTCGGATGCACGCAAGCCTCCAGCTTGCCTCCATGCCATCCTTCACGCATGCCTCGAAGTCCGCGCCCATCAGCTCATCGTCCCTGCTCTCCAAGGTCCCTCGGGTGCACACAAGCCTCCAGCTTGTCTCCATGCCACCCTTCACCGTACCGAGACCGTCCAGTCAAGTCTATATGTGTAACCTGTACAACCTGCACACTCAACATACACATATAAGTACACAAGGGTAAACCTAACTTAAATCCTTTGCCCAAACATCAAAACCTATGGTCACTCCGGACCATCTTCGGGCCAATTGCTCCAACACTACGGACGCCCGACCAAGAAATAAAACACTAATACCTCGCAGTATTGCGGATGCTTGAGGTAAGTAGGTTGGGTCCAGGTGCTGCGAACACCCGACCCAGAGCCAAGCATACCCTAAACCTCTGACCCTTAACTGTAGAAAGCTAGGGGAATGTATGTGAAGGAAGATAACACATAACAAACCAGATATGGAACAACATCCTCGGACAAGGGAAACAAGCATGATATCTGATTATTGCTTGAAGCACTTACATGTCAAAGGTAACAAGTGTCTCCCTTCATTTCTGCGGGGAATACATTGACAAAGACATCATAAGGAAAGACAAAAAAAATAGGGAATACAAGCAAGGGACCCGGTAGAGGAGACCACTCCTTTGCCCGGGCTCTCCTCTATCGCCCCATCACCCCTTCCTGGTCACTTAGCTCGGAGCCATCTTCCGGTGGCGGGTGAGTGAGGAGTCATCTTTCTTATGGTCTTGAATCTTGAGTCTTCAGCCGCGGCTGGGACTTCTTGGGCCTCCATTCTTATGACCACTCACAGGAAACAGGAACGACTTGGGGTACACCGAGTAAAGGGACGAAACAGTTCCATTCAAAGACCCTGATGACTTCTTACATTCAACTCCTCCTTGGATGGGAACTACTCCATGTCATCCAACTCACACTTAGAAACACAAGAAGAATTGCAAAATACAAAGGGAGGAAAAGAAAAGCAGCGGCTACAACTTCTCCTCGGATGGCAAACTACTCCATGCTTAATTGCCGCCTGAGGTGGGCGGTTGGTCGATGCCCAAAACACGGGGAGTTAAGAGATCAGGAGGTGGAGAGCATTTGAAGCAGGCTGGGCAGCCACCAACAAGAGACACTTTTTGATATAAAGTCCGGGGAAGTTTGCCATGCTCTCGGGTGAAAGAGATGACATCATCTCTGCTATGGTCACCGGAGAAACATGTGATGTCTCTTTTGGGCTCTCCGGTGAAATATGTGGTTCCACCTCTGCTGGGCTCTCCAGCGAAACATACTACATCATCTCTGCTATGCTTTCGGTAGGACAGATGACCTCTGCCAGAAGGGTAAAAGGTGGAGAATGTATCGGCACGCTATAAGCTTCGCAGGTGGTTCTGAGAGCACCTGGCTTCGCCTGTACTGAAGGGGTTGCGCGAACCTCTCCCCTCGCAGACCTCGCCTCCAGGCCGCGACCTCATGCTCCTTCCTTGCTCATGGGATCTAACAAGAGGAGGAAGGAGGGATGAAGGAGGAAGAGCGGTCGGGTTTTCCACTTTTATAGTGGTAGCTGCCCTTTCGCATTTAACGAGGGCAGTGTAGGGGCCGTAATAGATACCAATCCTGAAGCGTCGCCTCTTTTATGTCGCCAGCAATTGATACGCTTCTGCGGTGTCTCGAAATTCATGAACCTTTAGGGGTCACTTCAAGAAATAGCCTGGGGCCCGGAGATGATTGCTCAGATTCGGCGAACTCGCCAAACACTCAATGGAGAAGAGAACCAATATGGGTCCCACAGATGCCTAGCTTCATGCCTGGCAGTTGAACTTTCGGGGCTACCTTGGAGGATCCACACCCAAGGTCGAACCCACAAGGCTCCCGAAGTTATCTCGAACCAGGAAACATCTAGCATTAGGATAGGCTTTGGGTCCCTGAAATCAACCTAAGAGGTTGTTAGGGACAAGAATTGACTCCCTGGCTCCCGTAGAAGAGCCAAACGAAAAAGGAATTCTCAGAGCAATAAGACGAAAAAGGTTTTCATTACGAAGCAAAGTGGGTACAGTCGAAAGAAGATAGTAAGCATTGACAGGAAAAAGGCAAGGTCCGAAAGGGAAAATAGCTCTATATTTCCTACAACTCCTTGTCTTCTAGTTGGAGGTCATCCCAGACCCGGCCAATACTCATAAAGCTCAGGTCAGCATCCGGCGGTAGGAATTAGGCCTTCTTTAGTTGGTCGACGATTCCATGGAAGCCCTACTTCAAGCACTTCATTACTTGGCCGGCCAGGATATCGCCAAGTTCATCCGACTCCAAGAACTTAGCCTTGAATTCTGCCTTAGTGATAACTACTATTTTGTTGATTATTTTAGGATATAAAATCCATGTTTGATCCATATTTTCTATGCTTAATCTTGAAATTACCCTAGGTTCCATGGATTAATTTTATTTTGGGCTTCATTGCAAATCGTTGTAAATTTGAGATGTTTTGATATCTAATTTGAAGCTGATTTTTGTAGGCTGAAGGAACATGGACCTAGGTCAAGTTGGGTCAGAATCAGGCTCAGATCAAGGCGATCAAGCTTTGGAGAATTATGAGCCGTCCATTCGGAAGGCAAGTAGATCTGGGCCATCCAGGGCAAATCCGATTCATCCCAGTTAAGGAGAGGTAGATCTGACCTTTAGATTGATATCTGGAAGTTTAGGGTTCAATCAAAGAAGATCCAACCGTTGGATTAAGCCAAGACAATCTCAGTCGTCCATTGCTAAGTATTTAATCAAAAATCCCTCAGATTTCTCGTGTCGTCGCGTGTCGCAGCTTCTTCATGTTCTTCCTGTTCTTGCATCTTTCTTCTTCAATTTTCTTCATCCGATCACGTGGCCACATCGGATTTTAGCTTGGTTTGAGTTCCAGATCATCATATTCGCGTCTCCTTGAGATTTCCTACTCGAGATTGTCGCTGAGAAGAGCTTGGTGAGGGTTTCACCAGTTCTTGCCAGTTTCGGATCGAATCACACTTGTTCTCCATCCTCATCAATCGGATGCAAGTCAGAGGGGTTCTTTGAGTTGCCCTGATTGTTCCTGAATCATCATCGCACTCCATTACAGCAAGTATGAAGAGATCGGAGGATTGGTTCTCTCGACGGCAAAATCCGAGCTGAATTGATCGCGGGAGCTACGGATCTGTCGATTTGTCGAGCTAAGGGGTTCGTAGTTGTTTCTTGAGTGACAACATGAAGGATTCGAACTAAGGGATGAGTCTGATGTTTAGTTGTTGCTAATTTTTGTTTCGCAATTCTGTTCGTCTATAGTTTCGTTCTGTAACTGCAGATTTTCAGACACTGATCGGTCTGTCGACCGACCCAGGCATCATCTGATCGGTCTGTCGACCGATCAGGCTTGCTTCTAATTGGACTGTCGACCGATCAGGTAGTCCAGCTTCAATTTGTTCTCTGTTTTGTTTAGGCTTGATTTGTTGCAGCTTTTCCAACATTGTCGTTAGATACAATTACTTGAATTTAATTTTAATTCTCAAATTCCCTTAGTTACAGTGTCTTTACACTCAATTTTAGTTTTGAATTCCAATTTTATCCTTTCAAATTGCATGGTTTAATTGTTACTTAGTTTAAGTGTAGTTTTTGCAATCATGTTTGCTTAGCCAAGTTCATCTTGTTACTGTTATTTCCTTATAAATTGCAAAACAAGCCCCCATATTATTTGAAAACCCCAAAACAATTGATGACACATAAATTCGAGCTTAAATCAAACATCCTAAACTAGTCCTTGGAAAAACATGACTTGAGACCCCTTTACTACATTTTATCTTATGAGCTAGGGTTTTCAATCTATAAATTTCTAAATTTGAGACTCACATTCGTGACATCTATTTTGAGTTCATCAAATTTTTGGCGTCGTTGCCGGGGAAATAACTAGTTGAGTTTGTTTGATTTTTGCTTGCGTGCTTATTGTCATATTTTGTGATCTATTTTACTTGATTTATTTTTTTTCCATATACATTTGCTGCGATTTGTGTTTGTTTTATGACCAGGTTTGCAGGTGGTGATCTTGAGGAACTTGACCCTGAAATTGAGAGGACTTTCAGAGCAAGGAGGAACCAAGGTAAAATTTCAGAGGCTATTGATATTCCTCCTCTTCAGACTATTTCTACTCATTCAGGCACTATCATGGCAGACCACCAGAAGACCATGAAATAACTTGCAGCACCAGATGACACTTTCCAGTACTCCAGCATTGCTTATCCAGAGCTTACTGGTGATTTTGAGCTTAGATCAGGACTCATCCACTTATTGCCTAAATTTCAAGGACTATCTGGGGAAGATCCAAATAGACATCTGTATGAATTTCACGTAGTCTGCTCCACCATGAAGCCTCAGGGGATTTCAGAAGAAGACATCAAGCTGAGAGCATGCCCATTTTTCCTGACTGGAGCAGCGAAGGATTGATTCTATTACCTACCTACTGGGCATGTTTCTAGCTGGATTTCTATGAAGAAGACATTTTTGGAGAAGTACTTTCCAACATCTAGAACTGCAATCATCAGAAAGAGCATATGTGACATACAGCAAGTAGTGGGAGAGACTCTGTATGACTATTGGGAAAGGTTCAACAAGCTTTGCTCTAGTTGCCCACAGCACTAGATCAGTGAGCAGCTACTTATTAAGTACTTCTACGAGGGTCTACTCCAGATAGACAGGATTATGATAGATACTGCAGCTAGAGGTGCCTTAGTAAACAAAACACCAGACCAATACAGGGAGTTGATTTCAAATATGGCAAAGAACTCACAGCAATTTGGGAGTAGAGCTTTGTCCACCAGAGGAGTTAATGAAGTTAAGATGGTATCAAATGAGCAAAAGGAAATCAAGAATTCATTGATGGAGCTCACTACCCTGGTGAAGCAAATGACTCTAAACAATGTGAACCAAAATTCTAATTTTTCAGTGCCTCCACCATCAAGCCAATGATGAGGTTATGTAGTATCTGTTTAAACCAAGAACACAATTCAGATTCATGTCCTAACCTCCAACAAGATGAAACAATAGCGGCATTGACTAGGGGACAATTTCAAACCAAGAATAACCCCTACTCCTCTACTTACAATCCTGGTTGGAGGGATTATCCAAATCTGAAATATAGAAACTCTTTTTATCAGCAAAACCCATCACAACAACCCTATCAACAGCCCCAACCGAATTTCCAGCAAAATCAGCAAGGGCAGCCCCAATTTCAGCCATTTCAGCAAACGTTCCAGCAATTCTAGCAACCTTTTCAAGGGAATCAGCAAGGCTTTCAAGGAAATCTGAATTTTCAGCAACAATATCAACCATCACAGCAACAATTCCAACCATCACAGCAAGGTTTTCAGCCCTTCAACCAAAACTTTCAGCCCCCAAATCAAAGTTTCCAGCCCAATCAATTTCAGCCTTCACCACAACAATTCCCACTTCAAAACTAGATTTTTTCAGGGCTATAATTCTCAGCAAAGTCAGCCACCATTCCAGCCCAATAATCAACCATTTCAGCAGCAATTTCAACCCTACAATCAGCCCTAACATCCCCAATTCCAGAATTCACAGCAGGGTAACAATTTTCAGCAACCTACCTCATCATTTCAAGGCCAACCGAAGACTTACTCTAATCAAGGGGGCTATGGAGGCTCTAGTGGGGGAAATGCGCAACAACAAAGGCTAGAGGAGATGTTACAACAACTTTTGCAACAGCAAAGGAATGATCCTACCTTACAAAACATCGAAAGACAAATTGGGAAATTGGCTAGTGGGATGAACCAAATGCAAGCCCAAGGATCGGGCTAACTACCTTCTCAAGCTACTCCCAATCCAAAGGGAAACGTTAGTGCTATTACTTTGAGGAGTGGGAAGGTCACTTCAACTTCAAATGACCCAAGGGCTGATTTTTCGGAAAACAGGACAACATCTACTTTTCGAGCCCCAAACAGCCCGGAAATCACTTCAAATACAGTTGGTTTCAACCCTAGTCCAAGCCTAACTCCTTCCTCAAGTAATCCTGTGATTTTGGTGGAAAACGAAGGAGAAATCAGAGGCAAAAGTGATTTTACAGCAGCTACATCAAGTGGGATTTCAGCTCAAAATTCAACCCCTCAATTTTCGGTTCAAGAGGAAGATGTAAGGGTTCCCTTGCCCTTTCCACAGCGAAAAACTCAAGCCAAAAAGCAAGTGGAGGAGGAGAAAGCTAAGGAATACAATGAGCTTGTGAAGTGGTTTAGTAAGGTAGAGATCAATGTACCCTTGTTGACCATAATAAAATAGATTCCTAAGTATGCCAAATTCCTCAAAGATTTATGTGTTCACAAGAAGAAGCTTAAGGAGAATGAGTTGGTCAGCTTGGGGAAAAATGTTTCAGTACTTATCCATGCCATCCCTCAGAAGTGTGAAGACCTAGGGGTTTTTACTGTATCTTGTGAGATTGGGAGGACCATGTTTCATGATGCCATGTTGGATTTAGGAGCCTCCATCAATGTAATGCCCAGATCAGTCTTCCAGATGCTTGGTATTGGCCCTCTGCAGCCCATTGGAGTGGTGATTCAGTTAGCGGACAGAAGTCAGACCCATCCAGCCGGTATTATTGAAGATGTTTTGGTAAAAGTGAAGGAGCTGATTTTCCCTGCAGATTTCTACATTCTTGACATGGAGGGAGACTACCTTGCACACAGATCTCCACTCATCTTTGGGAGGATCTTTTTGAAGACTGCGAGGACAAAGATTGATGTTTATGCTGGGACACTATCCATGGAAGTAGGAGACACAGTAGTCCAATTTAGTATTTTCGATTCCATGAAGTATCCTAGAGAAGATCACTCTATTATGAGCATTGATATTCTGGAGGGATTGGTTGATATAGATTCAGTAGCTGAGGGAGCTCCACCTTTTATTTCCAGAGGAGATGTCATTTCAGAGGAGGCTGAGGATATACTTGCTATTGAGGATGATTCATAGGTTGTTTCAGATTTATTTCCAGCTGGAGAGGATTTTCTAGGTGTAGGGGATTGCACAGAGCCCTAAGAATCACCTATTTCTATTGATGTTTCAGAAGATTCAGAGTACAGGTGTGATAGTGTAGGGGATTGCACTGAGCCCCAAGGATCACTCATACCTTCTGAGCAGGCCCAGATTGAGCTCAAGCCTTTGCCAGATCATTTGAGATATGCTTATCTAGGAGAGGAGCAGACTTTTCCTGTCATTATTGCACAATACCTAGATTCAGAGCAAGAAAAGAAATTACTGCAAGTCTTGAGGCAGTACAAGAAAGCTATTGGGTGGACTTTATCAGATATACCAGGTATCAACCTAGCTATTTGCATGCACATGATCTTTTTGGAAGAAAATGTCAAACCAGTGATGCAGCCACAAAGGAGACTTAATTCACTCATTTTGGATGTTGTAATGAAAGAGGTGACTCGACTATTACAGGCAGATATCATTTACCCTATTTTTGATAGTCAGTGGGTTAGTCCGATACATGTGGTGCCCAAGAAATCTGGAGTTACAGTGGTGGAAAATGGAAGCAACGAACTAGTGCCCACCAGAGTTAAGAATTCCTGGAGAGTATGCATTGACTATAGGAAGCTAAACAAAGTCACGAGGAAAGATCACTTCCCTTTGCCATTTATTGATCAGATGCTTGAGAGACTGGCAGGGAAGTCTCATTACTGCTTCTTGGACGGGTACTCAGGCTATTTCCAGATCTGCATAGACCCAGAGGATCAAGAGAGGACTACCTTCACTTGTCCCTTTGACACATTTGCCTACAGACGGATGCCATTTGGACTCTGCAACGCTCCAGGAACGTTCCAGCGATGCATGGTAAGTATATTTGGTGAGTTGTTAGAGCATTGCATGGAGATTTTCATGGATGACTTTTCTATTTTTGGCACGTCATTTGATTCATGCTTAGATAACTTGTCTAGGGTTTGCACAGATGCATTGAGACTAACCTTGTGCTTAATTTTGAAAAATGTCACTTTAAGGTAGAGCATAGAATTGTACTAGGACATATAGTCTCTAGGAGAGGTATTGAGGTAGATCCTGCAAAAATCAGTGCTATATCTTCTTTATCTTACCCCGTATGCGTATGGGATGTTCGTGCCTTTCTTGGACATGCAGATTCTACCGCAGATTCATTAGAGACTTTAGCGATATTGCTCGGCCCTTGACAAGACTGTTGCAAAAAGATGTTGATTTTTGTTTTGATGATAAGTGTAAAGAGGCTTTTCACAGACTCAGGGAGGCTCTTACCTCAGCTCCTATCATTAGACCACCTGATTGGAATTTGCCCTTTGAACTAATGTGTGATGCATCTAATTTTACAGTGGGAGCTGTTCTTGCTCAGAGGGTTGATGGAGCACCTCATGTCATATGCTATGCCTCCAAGACCCTAGATGTCGCTCAAGCAAACTACACCACCACTGAAAAGGAGCTTCTTGCCATTGTTTTTGCTTTGGATCGATTTAGATCTTATCTATTGTGCTCACATGTTATTATTTTTTCTGATCATGCAGCTCTGAAATACCTGTTGAAAAAGCCTGATGCTAAACCTAGACTGATTAGATGGATGCTCCTGCTCCAAGAATTTGACTTGGAAATCAAAGATAGAAGTGGCAAAGAGAATTTAGTTGTAGATCACTTGAGCAGAATTGAGAGAGAAGGACCTCCTACCCCTATTGACGATGATTTTAGAGATGAGCACCTTCTTGCGATACATGGAGAGTCGCCTTGGTATGCAGACCTTGTTAACTTTTTAGTAGCACATATTTTTCCTACACATTTTTCTAAGGCTCAAAAAGATAAACTTAAAAGTGATGCAAAATTCTATGTGTGGGATGACCCTTATTTATGGAAGTTTTGTAATGATCAAATAATTAGGAGATGCATACCCGACCATGAGTTTTCTTCTCTGTCCTTACATTTTGCCATTCATCAGTCTGTGGGGGGCATTTTGGACCCCAAAGAACAACTAGGAAGATGTTAGAATGTGGATTGTATTGGCCCACCCTATTTCATGATGCATATCTGTTTTATAAGAATTGTGATAGATGTCAGAGAACTGGGAACATAAGCGCTAGAAATGAGATGCCCCAACACTCTATACTTTTCTGTGAGATTTTTGATGTATGGGGAATATATTTTATGGGACCTTTTCCTGCATCCTGTGGATACTTGTATATTTTTCTTGCTGTAGATTATGTTTCTAAATGGGTGGAGGTCATTCCCTCTAGGACTGATGACTCTTGTGTTGGTGCAGGAAGCACCAGATCGAACCTTGTTTTGATATTGGCAAAGGATTCAAAGTTAAGGGTTGTTTGGTATCTAACAATGCTGCTTGAGTGTGCAGGAAACCAAGTCCTAGCGAAGGGCTGCTAGGCACCTGACGAAGGGTTGTTAGGAAAACAAGTCCTAGCGAAGGGCTGCTAGGCACCTGACGAAGGGCTGCCAGGAAAACAAGTCCTAGCGAAGGGCTGCTAGGCACCTGACGAAGGGCTGTCAGGAAACCAAGTCCTGGCGAAGGGCTGCTGGGCAAAAACCAAGTCCTGGCGAAGGGATGTTGGGCGAAACTCAAGTCCTGGCGAAGGGCTGCTGGGCAAAAACCAAGTCCTGGCGAAGGGATGCTGGGCGAAACTCAAGACCTGGCGAAGGGCTGCTGGGCAAAAACCAAGTCCTGGCGAAGGGCTGCTGGGCGAAACTCAAGACCTGGCGAAGGGCTGCTGGGCAAAAACCAAGTCCTGGCGAAGGGCTGCTGGGTGAAACTCAAGACCTGGCGAAGGGCTGCTGGGCAAAAACCAAGTCCTGGCGAAGGGCTGCTGGGCGAAACTCAAGACCTGGCGAAGGGCTGCTGGGCAAAAGTCCAACTGGAGGATTGATAAGCACCATTTTATTGATTATTTTAATTGCTAAAATCCATGTTTGACCCATGTTTTTATTGCTTAATTATGATTTTACCCTAGGTTTTGGAACTTTATCTTATTTTGGACTTAATTGCAAAATTACACAATTTTTGGATTATTTGGCCACTAATTTTCTGATATATTTTTGTAGGCATGAAAGGATCCTGGACCTAGGGCATATTGGGTCAAACCTGAGTCGGATGTGAACTGGATCGAATTATCAAGCCTACGATTAATCCGGGCCGTCCGATTCAAGAGCGGCTAGATCTGAGCCATCCGGGATCATCTGAAGCAATCCGAGCTAGGGCTAGGGTTGATCAAGCACCCTGATCAAGATATGAAGGTTTCATCCCAATCAGAGCTCGATCAACCGTTGGATCAAGCTTGGAGGGCTCTAGATCATCCATTCAAAGATTAGCTTGATCTGGACCATCCGTTGCAAATCTGGAGGATCCGAGCTACCACAAGGCAGATCCTGACCCCAGATCATCATCATCAAAGTTTGGCTCAAATCAGACCAAGATCAGCCGTTGGATTGAAGTGGATTAATCTGGACCGTCCGTGCTTAATTACTTAAGGAAAAAATCCCGCAGCCCAGCCGGGTCGCGTCCTCGCCGCAGTGGTTTTCATCGTTTCTCCTTCGTTTCTTCTTCGTTTGCTTCAGCAATTTCTTCGTTTTGAAGGCGTGACCACCTCAATTCGAGCTCATCCTTGAGTGACAGTAAGGATTTGGATTGAGGATTAGATTCAATTAGTCAAATTTTCGTTCTAGCAGCAGACTTCAATGTTTTAATCTCTGATTTCTAAATTTTTCTGTTTCAGCTCTTAGATTTTGTTTCTTACTTGTTTTTGCTTAACTAGGTTTATGTTTTTCAAGTTGAGTAGTTTAGGAATCTTTTCTAGTAGATAATTACTTTTAATTTCAGTTGTTTTTGGTTTAAATCCGTGCGTATCAACACAATCGCTGCGTGCCACTTCTTTTCTGCAATTTCTGTTGGTTTCTGAATGTTCAGCGTGTAGTTCCTGAATTCGAGCAAGTTTACATTATGATTTCTCAATCCAATCAGTTCTATTGTCTGCACTAGATATTTGCTTCGTTTTTGCATTTCTTCCTTCATGTTATGAGCTCTAGTTTTAATCTCTGAATATCTGCATATGGTTTATTGTTTCTGAATGTTAACCTCTGAATGGATGCTTTACTCAATTGATCAGATTTTGGTTTGAAACTTTTCATTCATCCTTGCAACCATCTTCACTAATAGCTTGCATTTTGAATTTCCTTGATCAGTTTCATTTTGAAGTGTTGATATTAGTTTTGGCACATAGGTACAAACTTGGGCACAAAGTCTATCTCTGCGTGCCAAGTTGGTCATTCCGTAGTTGTATCAAGAGAAGGGTTAGTAGTGAATTGCATCAGGTTAAGTGATCTGTCAGTGAGCTTTTGGCAGTTGGAAATAAGTAGATTGCATTCGGAAAAATCTGAACTGATGTATCCATGTTAGCATTAGATGGGTTCTTAGTTTTGTAACTAGCTCATGTTTCCTTGATTTAAGTTAGCACTTTGAAGTAAGTTGTTCTTTTGAATTAATTTCAATCAAAAAAATGTTGGAATTGCTTGATTCACCTTGCTTAGCATTCTAGTTTGCATTTGATACCGAAACTGATTTTCCAAGTTGGTTGCTTGCATTGTTAGAATTAAGTTTCCAATTGTCTGAGCTTATTAGTTGAAATTACATTAGCTTAAGTTCCATGCTTAATTTTTCTTGCTTCTTCTTTATTCTTTTTGTCCTAATTTCCCAATTGCAACCCAAAACCCGAAATTGATTCGAAACCCAAAAATTCACAAACGACACATAAATACAAGTTCGAATCAAACACGACAACTAGTCCCCGAGAAAAATACGACCTGTGGCCCCTTTACTACGTTTTCATAATTATATTACAAAAAGGGTTTCCAGTTATTCATTTACATCTAAATTTGAGGCCTACTTTTGTGACACATAATTTGGGCCCGTCAAGGATCCGGTTGGCACCAAGTAAACTCTCCCGAGAGGAGTGGTGAGGACGCGTTCCCCTCCGAGGGAACATTAGGCGTCGGTTCGACCTAGGGCTCCATTTTGGAGACCAAAGTCAGAACCAAGACAGCTGAGGCTGTATAACCTATTATTTTATTGTTTTATTGTGTTTTGGACTAACCCTGGATGCAGGACCGAAGGAACGAGTGTCTGCAGCTCAGAGTGCCTCAAAGGAGTGAGGCAACAGCTGACCAGGGCGCCCGGAGTGTCCCGAGCACCCCCATGGTGAACACAAAACACAACAAGACAAGAAGGACTTCGACAGTACATACCCAGGGCTCCCCCGCTGTCCCGGGCGCCCCCATTGCAAACCAACTCTGCTGCGTCTGCGCTACACGCCCAGGGCGCCCCCGCTGTCCCGGGCGCCCCCAGCCAGACTTGCCGAGGAGACCTCAGCGCTGCGGATAAGAGCTGGCCGAGTCAACCAGGGCGCCCCCAGCGTCCAGGGCCCCCCCGTCAATGGGTTATCCCGAGTTCTTAGGGATAAACCCTTGACCGCGCCTTTTGGGGATCAAGCGCCACGTGGGGGGGCGCCCCCGTCGACCAGGGCGCCCCCAGGCCCTATATAAAGGGCCCTCGACCTCCTTCTTCAGAGCATCAATTACTGCGACGCTTCCACGCTCTTCTGCTTCCACGACACGCTCCAGAACTCTTCCAACTCGAGCTGACGACGTCCTGCTGCTCCAACACTTCGATCTACACCGGACGTCGGTAACGAAGAGCTTAATTAAGTTTACTAGGCTGATTCTGTAATACTTTTTATTGTAAACTTTCTTGAACGTATAGAATTGCCCGCAGAAAATGGTCAACGACCGTGGGCCTTGGAGTAGGAGTCGACACAGGCTCCGAACCAAGTAAAACGACCGTGTTAGCATTGTTTTTGTGTCTTATTTCCGCTGCGCACTTACTCTTTTTAAATCCGAACGATTTGCGACATTCACCCCCCCTCTCTCGCATTTCTCGATCCAACATCTTGTGTTGTTGTTAGCTTTGTCAGGTCACATATTTTCTGTAGGTTTGGAATTCCAAGGGCTATAATAAGTGACCAAAGATCTCATTTTTGCAACAAACACATGAAGGCTCTACTTAGCAAATATGGGGTTGTGCACAAAGTTTCTACCTCCTACCACCCCCAAACAAATGGACAGGCCGAAATTTCTAACAGAGAAATCAAATCAATTTTGGAGAAGACCGTTGGGCCCAATAGGAAAGATTGGAGCAAAAGGCTTGATGATGCACTTTGGGCCTATAAAATGGCATACAAGATCCCTATTGGAATGTCTCCTTACCGCTTAGTGTATGGAAAAGCTTGTCATCTTCCCGTGGAAATAGAGCACAAAGCATATTGGGTGGTAAAGGCTTGTAACTTTGATGCTACCAAGGTGGGAGAAGAGAGAAAACTTCAACTCCAAGAACTTGAGGAGATTAGACTAGAAGCATTTGAGAACTCAAGGATCTACAAAGAAAAGACTAAGATTTTTCATGACAAGCACATCTTGAAGAATGAATTCCAAATTGGCGACAAGGTTTTATTGTACAAGTCAAGGCTCAAATTGATTAAGGGTAAGTTGAGGTCGAGATGAGAAGGGCCATTTGTTGTGACTAACATTTTCCCTTATGGTGTTTGTGAAATCAAGGATGAAGCCAATAATTTTGTTTGGAAAGTCAATGGCCACCAGCTCAAGAAGTACTTTGAAGAATTAAAGGAGCTAGAGGTGGATGGATTGGACAACAAAGATGCTATCTACCCGAATTAAGGGGAGTTTATTTTTCTTGCACTTTGATTTCATTGTATATATCGTTTTCATGTTTTCTAGAAGTAAATCTTTCTTTTTGAAGTGAGTTGTTGATAATAAATGCTTAGGTAATATAGATTGAATAAATAGCCATTGTAGATACCATGTATTTCTTTTGACACTTTTTCTCAATGAGTAGAAATAAATGTATCCCTCTAGGTTGTCTCCATATCATTTTAGAGTCACTTGAAAGCAAATTAAATTAGGTTGTTAAAACTTAGGATTTGAGCTAATGGATGAATTCTTGGATGCTTGAGTACTACTTGGGTATGGATTCTAGAGTGATGACTTGAGATGAATTATTTCTACCTAGTGAGGATTTAGCCTAATTTTTGTGATACACACATGTAATTGTGCTTTAGAACTTGCTTAGGTTCTTTCAAAACCATATTTCTATGATTGGACCACATCTATAGAGGTTAATCACTTTATTTTTCCTTTTCATCTCAGTTTTTGCAATAATCACTGTTGATACATGATTTAGTCTTCTTCCTTTCTATGTTTTTCTGCTCATAACTATTTTTCTCCCATGGACTTGGTTGTTTGGAATGGTTCTTGATGTTACTTTGCCCGAGACGGACAAAAATTTAAGTGTGGGGGAGGTGGCTAGAGCTTTGAAATGTTGGAATGAAGAAACATCAAGAATGCAATTAAAGAAATAATTTTTGCGGTTGAAGTAAAAAAAGGGGTGCCAATTTGATTTGAGTTGGGTATTAAGAAGGAGTTGCAAGAAGTGGCTAGTAAAGGTAACGATTGAAGTATCTACATTCCTAAGTATTTCAAGTTTGATGATCAGCTAGCCATTGCAAGGAAGTGAATAAAAAGAAAAAAAAAGAGAGAAAGGAGAAGAAAAGCTGCTGTGAAAGCAGTTGAAAAAAAAACAGAAAACAGAAAAAAAAAAGAAGAAGAAAAAAGAAGAAGAAGAATAAATATGAAGCATCAGGAGATGGGTGAGAATTCTGAAGTAGAAGTTGTGAATAAGAAGCTAGATGGATTTGAGATATGGGATTGAAGGAGAGAACCAAGGCAGAATCATTTTCAGATTCAGAAATAGTTTTTTTGGCTACTGATCAGATTCTGACCGGTCCAGTGACCGATCAGGGAGCAGCCAGTCCATTCCAGTGACCGATCAGAGGCAATACAATATGATCGGAGCAGCTCAGATCGAACTCCAGTACGATCAGTTAAAGGCTGATCGGTCTCCAGACCGATCAGTGGAGTTGGCACAGCAGAGAATATAGAATTCAGTCATATTCTTCATCCAAATCTACTAATACCTACCCGCCACAACTCTGATTTCACCGAGAAGACCATAAAAGAGGGCAAAGTGCATTAGAAATATTCTTGAGCATCCAAGTCTTCCACTTCCTTAACTTTTCTATTTTTTAAACATTTACTTCATTCTTATCATTTCATATTTCCTTAACTTGTTTTAATAAACTTTTGTAGATGTGGATTCAAGTCAAGAGTGATGGTGGAGAGTAGATAATAAGCAAGCTTATGGTAGTGCAAGGAACATGTTGTGTTTGAGTGAGCTCTACTTCACCACAAATGTAGAATTTAGGAAGAGAGCCACTAAATCATTCCTTGAGAGGCTTTGAGAGTTTAGTTCATTTCAATGAATCATGAAGGATGAATATGCTAAGTTATTGATTTAAGGACGAGATACTAGTCCATTGAGCTTAGATTTTTGAGAATTGACAACCCTAGGTAATTTCTTTTCAATTGCTTCTAATCATGATTGAGAATAATCTAGGGGGATACATATTTAGTAGCTTGTGCGAGACGCCCAAGTTTAAGTGTGGGGGAGTTGATAAGTACTATTTTGTTGATTATTTTAGGTTCTAAAATCCATGTTTGATTCATATTTTCTATGCTTAATCTTGAAATTACCCTAGGTCCCATGGATTAACTTTATTTTGGGCTTTATTGCAAATCGTTGTAAATTTGAGATTTTTGACATCTAATTTGAATCTGATTTTTGTAGGCTGAAGGAATATGGACCTAGGTCAAGTTGGGTCAATGTTGGGTCAGAATCGGGCTCAGATCAAGGCAATCAAGCTTTGGAGAACTGTGAGCCGTCCATTCGGAAAGAAAGTAGATCTGGGCCATCCAGGGCAGATCCGATTCATCCCAGCTGAGGAGAGGTAGATCTGACCTTTAGATTGAGATTTGGAAGTTTAGGGTTCAATCAGAGAAGATCCAACCGTTGGATTAAGCCAAGACAATCTCAGTCGTCCATTGCTAAGTACTTAATCAAAAATCCCTCAAAAATTTTGCGTCGTCACGTGTCGCAGTTTCTTCCGAGTTCTTCCCTGTTCTTGCGTCGTTCTTCTTCATTTCTTCATCGATCACGTGGCCACATCAGAATCGAGCTCGGTTTGAGTTCCAGATCATCAGATTTGCGTCTCCTTGATATTTCCTGCTCAAATTTGTCGCCGAGAAGAGCTTGGTGAGGGTTTCGCTAGTTCTTGCCAGTTTCGGATCGAATCACGCTTGTTCTCCATCCTCATCAATCGGATGCAAGTCGGAGGGGTCCTTTGAGTTGCCCTGATTGTTCCTGAATCATCATCGCACTCCATTACAGCAAGTACGAAGAGATCGGAGGATTGGTTCTCTCGAAGGCAAAATCTGAGCTGAAGTGATCGCGAGAGCGGAGGAGCTGTTGTTTTATCGAGCTACGGGGTTCGTAGCTGTTTCTTGAGTGACAACAAGAAGGATTTGAACTAAGGGATAAGTCTGATGTTTAGTTTCTGTTAATTTGCGTTTCTGAATTCTGTTCTTCACAGTTCAATTCTGTAGCCGATAACATTTCAGACACTGATCGGTCTGTCGACTGACCCAAGCATCATCTGATCGGTCTGTCGACCGATCAGGCTTGCTTCTGATTGGACTGTCGACCGATCAGGTGGTTTAGCTTCAGTTCATGCTCTGTTTTGCTTCAGTTTGACTTGTTTCAATTTTTCCAACTTTGCCATTAGGCATAAACGACTCAAATTCGATTTTTATTCTTGAATTCCCTTAATTACAGCTTCCTTGCACTCAAATTTAGTTGTGAATTCCTAGCTTATCATTTTAAGTTGCATGCTTAATTGTCAATTAGTTTAAGTGTAGTTTTGACAATCGTATTTGTTTAGCTAGGTACCTTTTATTCCTGCTATTTCATTACAAGTTGCAAAACAAACCCCCATATTATTCGAAAACCCCAAAACATTTGACGACACATAAATTCGAGCTTGAATCAAACATCCTAAACTAGTCATTGGAAAAAACACGACTTGAGACCCCTTTACTACATTTTATCTTGTGAGCTAGGGTTTTCAATCTATAAATATCTAAATTTGAGACCCACATTCGTGACATCTATTTTGGGTCCATCAATATGTCCAGCAGTGACGAACTTGTTGAACTAACAGAGTTTAGCGATGAAGATTTAGAAACTGCTACTATTGATTAATGTGATCTTAATGATTACTAAATATTTAGATTTTTATTTATCATGTAAGTTATGCTTTCATTTTATTTCTTATTTATATGATCATGAATCTAAATTTTATTATGATGTGTTGTAATTTTTTTTAGATACTATTATGGCAGAGCAACAGCCAGTGCAGCAGCCAGTCGCACTCCGTGGCTACAAGGTGCTTAAAATTATTGGAGAATCGTAAGTATTTTTTATTATTATTAATTTATGTTCATATCTAACTTTAGTTATTATATATTTCTCATATTTTAATATTTTTTTATGCAGATTTACTCCTGATGGTCATCGAGTGTCCACATATATTATCGAAAAATTTAAAGAAAGTGTATGCGCTGCTAGTCTTATATGGAGACATGTGGACGAGGAGACGAAGACATTTTATTATAATGAATTTATTGTAAGTATATTTAATATATTTACTATTCTAAATTTTAATGAACTAATTTTAATAATTTGTATTGCAAAAAAATATACATGGGAGGACGGATATGAGGCAAAATTTAAAAAGACTTGTAATATTTATTGTGTCAAATTGTACCGAGACCACATGTATTATTTGAGAAAGAAGGCGACACGACTACTATATATTGATGTTGGGACCTGGGGTGTATGGATGACCACCTGGGCTGAACAAAGGTAGAAGAAAAATATTGAAAAGACTCGAGCAAATAGAAATACAGAGCCAGGTGCCTCGAGCATCAGAACAACCCGGCATTCATCTGGATCTACATCTATTATTGAGCATACAATGGATTTGGGGAGTTTAATTTAAAGTTATGCAAGTAAATTTTATATTTATTAATTACTAAACTCATATAATTTAGACCTAATAAATTTGTGTATATAGGAACGAGATTTAGCCCGCCAACCCACTTGTATGGAGGTCTTTCTGGAGACCCATAAGAAGAAGGATGGAACATTTATCGATTCTCAATCACACGCCATACATACAATTATTATCTTTATTCCATTTAATCGTTTATATCTTTATTATCTTTAGTAATTGTATTTAATTGAATATGAATCCAATAATCTTTTGTCACACAGGATCAAATTACAAATATAGTGGTCCAGGCATCCCAGCCATCGATAGTGTTGGTGTCTAAGCATGAAAACGAATTGCAAAAATTAAGATCTTATACTTACAGCGATTTCAACTTCTTGGTTCTTCTTCTCTTTTCTTCTTCTTCTGCTCGCTGTCGTGAGAGCGTCACCGGACTGATCTCAAATCTCTTTCACAAGCCAAATCCCTCACCGATTGAAGCTCCTCTTCTTTCTCCTTTTGTCTGCCCCATGGATTGCAATATGGACGCCTTTATAGGGAAAAACGAGCCATTTCTCTTCTACCTCCATCAATGGAGGTGTTCAATGCCATTGATTGTGAACGATTCAACGTTCACAATCAAGGCTTGTAATGCCTCGGCTTGTAACGCTAACATCTCCCACTCGTCCAATTCTATCCATATAGGTCATCTAGTCACTAAGACTATGTAAGGAAGTCACAAAGACCATATCGGAGCATTCAACTCATACTTCAGGGAAAATGGTTCGTGCGACAGCAAGCACACTGAGCAATTAATGCTAAGAAAGTTGTTACACTTAACTTAGCTGCTCTATAGAATGAATCAGAGACATCAATAACTTGCCTTTACCCCAGATTAAATATTTACATCAATATGAACATCTCTAATCCCTCACATGACATCTGTGTCAAGAGCATGTTCGTCATCTCAAATCAATACTTTTATTCACAATCACATTTTTAAGTACTTAACAAAAATGTAACTGGTCGACCAGTGAATAAGTATTACAGATGTAAACCAATTTTAATCTTCCTTTTCAGCTAGAATCTATTCATTCTAATCAGTTGCTTTCCTAGTTATGCTCCATAGACCGAATCATCCATAGTCAATAGGACACACACTAAAGTAGCAAACACTGATTAAAATTTTAAGTAGACAGCTAAATAGTCACTTAGGGTAAGATTGAGATTAACTGATAATCTCAAGGGTCTCACATAGTAGAGAAGCAGGGATCCTTTCTCTTACTACCCTTATTGTCGCTATAGCACACGTGGTATGAATCACATGCTACGATGTTTTTCTCTTTACCAAAAAGAGTGCATGTTTTTCTCAAATATCTAAAATCGTACAGATTTCGATCTAGACATACCTAACGTCTAATCCGAATTCAACTTATGAATTCCAATCTGGCTTTAAACAGGTTTAGTGAATGGTGGGTGCATTTACTTCGATCATTACATAAATGATCTCATCTTGATACAAAATCAAGGAGACCTCAACTTATGAGTATGTCTCTATTCACAACTACATAAGCTGTCTCATAAGTAATGGTCCTACCTCTATAAATAGAGACGATTGTTCATGTGCGTGGACCAATCTCAGCCTGCCAACATGCTCATCGAGACTTTTTTCAAATGTAACAAATACATTCACACTGAATAGATCAAAACATTTCACTTATATAAATGTAACAAATACATTTACAATGCTTTACATTTTGCGTAGTCCCAAAGACTTCACATGTTCATTAAATGACTCTTTAGTCAATGGCTTAGTAAAAGGATCTGCAAGCATTGCTCGGGTAGGGATGTACTCAAGAATTATCTTTTTCTTGTCAACAATATCCCTTACAAAATTGTATTTAATTTCTATATGCTTGCCTTTGCTGTGATATTTAGGATCCTTGGAAAAAGCTATAGCAGCTTGATTGTCACAACACACTGTAACAGGGCTCCCACTGTCTTCAACAATCTTCAGATGCTTTAGGAACCTTCTCAACCAGACAGCTTCTTGTACAGCCGCTGCACAAGCCACATACTCAGCCTCCATTATCGACAGTGCTACACAAGCCTGTTTCTTGCTGTTCCATGAAATGGCACCTCCATTCAGCATAAAAATGTAGCCAGATGTGGATTTTCTGTCGTCAAGGTCCCCTGCCCAATCTGCATCTGCGTAGCCCTTCAAGCTCAACTTTGACCCTCGGAAGCAGAGACAATAATCTGCCATTCCTTTGAGATATCTGAATATCCTTTTTACCGCTTTCCAGTGTCTCGATCCTGGGTTTGACTGGAAACGACTAACTAAGCCAACAACATAGCTTATATCAGGGCGAGTACACAACATAGTGTACATCAAACTACCAATGGCACTAGCATATGGTCTTTTCTTCATCTCGGCTATCTCTTCAGGAGTCTTGGGAGACATACTTTTGCTCAAAACAACACCTTTCGCTGTAAGTGTTTGTTCAACGTTGCAATCAAACATATTGAAGTGTTGTAGTATCTTAGTAATATAAGCTTCTTGAGACAAACCCAAAAGTCTTTTTGATCGATCACGAATGATCCGTACTCCTAAGATATACTCGGCTTCTCCCATGTCAATTATGTCAAATTGTGATGAAAGCCAAGACTTGACCTCAATCACAACTTTTAAGTCATTTCCAGCTATCAGCATATCATCAACATATAATGATAAAATGACCAACTTTCCTTTATCCTTTCTTAGGTAAACACAATGATCCTCATTGATCATTTCGAAACCATAAGATAAAATGACTTCATTGAATCTTATGTTCCATTGTCTTGACGCTTGCTTTAGCCCATATATAGACTTTTTAAGTCTACATACTTTTTCCTCTTGGCCATCAGCAATATAACCTTCTGGTTGTACCATATAGATTTCCTCGTCAAGATTACCATTAAGGAAAGTCATTTTTACATCCATCTGATGTAATTCCAAGTCATAATGTGCTACTATAGCTAAAATGACACGTATTGACACAAACTTCACAACAGGGGAAAATGTCTCTTCAAAATCAATACCCTCCATTTGGGTATATCCTTTTGCAACCAGACGAGCTTTGTAATTATTAATCGATCCATCTGCCTTCCTCTTGATTTTGAGAATCCATTTATTCCCAATAGCCCTTCGGCCTGGAGGAAGATCGACTAAATCCCAAACCTGATTCTTTCTCATAGACTCCATTTCTTCATCCATTGCAATTCTCCATTTTTCTCTAACTGAGCATCTCAATGCTTCCTCAACCGTTCGAGGTTCTTCATCGTCAACTGGGAGAATCATTAATGCCTCATTTTCAATGTCAAACCTTCTCCGAGGAATAATCTTACGATTACTTCTTTGCAGGTTTGACTGTTGAGAAACTAATTCACTTATAGGCAATTCACTCCCACTAGGTTGACTAGATTCAGGCATTCCCTGAGATTCCTGATCTATTAATGGAGGAACAGTATCCTCCTCCTCTATTGCAAATAGAGGAGTTGATTTATCAACTTCACCTCTTGTTGGGAACTCAGTTTCGAGAAAAGTAGCATCTCTTGACTCAATTTCAGAGATGGTTCCATCTTGCTGCTCACTAATAAAAACATAACCCTTAGAAGTATCAGAATATCTTACAAAGATACACTTCTTACCTCTGGGTCCTAATTTTCCATATTTGTGAGTCTTATCATGAATATAAGCAGCTGACCCCCATGGTCTCAAATTACTCAAATCTGGTTTTCTGCCTGTCCAAAGTTCATATGGAGTAGATGGAACAGATTTAGAAGGCACCCGGTTAAGTATGTAGGTTGCAGCTAATAATGCATCTCCCCAATAGGAAATGGGCAAATTAGCTTGTGCCATCATCGACCTAACCATTTCAAGAAGAGTTCGATTTCTTCTTTCAGCAACTCCATTTTGCTGTGGAGTTCCAGGGATAGTTAACTATCTAATAATCCCTTTCTCATAACATATTGTCTTGAACTGATCAGACAAGTATTCACCTCCACGGTCAGTGCGTAAGGTTTTAACCTTACGTTCCAATTGATTCTCAACTTCGTTCAAATAATGATTAAAGCAATCTAATGCTTCAGATTTATGAGAAATCAAATACACATGACCAAAACGCGTGAAATCATCAATAAATGTAATGAAATATGAACTACCATTTCTAGCCTTCACGTTCATCGGACCACAAATATCCGAATGAATCAATTGCAATGTTGAATCAGCCCTAATAGCCGTACCAAACGATTTTCTAGTTGCTTTTCCAGCAAGACAGTGCTCACATATAGACAAGTCAACTTTAGCACGAGTGCCGAGCAGACCCTCTCTTGCTAATCTATTCATTCTTTCTTGTCCTATATGTCCCAATCTAGCGTGCCAAATTTCATCATTAACATCAGCATGACTAGTAAGAGCAATGTTTGAAAAACAACCATTATTTCCACAATTAACATCAGGTTCTACATCAAGAACTATGAAACCGTTTGATATAAAACCATATCCAATTAACACAGAATCAATTCTAAGTTCTACTCGACGACTGTAAAAATTTATACAATAACCCAATTCAAGAAGACAATTCACAGAAACAAGATTCCGTCGAATCTCAGGAGCATACAGGACATCATGCAGAAACAATGTGCGCCCACCACGAAGGTTGAGTTTGCAAGTGCCAATTCCTTTGACTTCAATTCTTGCATTGTTTCCCACATATATCCACTTATTGCCAGCTGGTACACGACGGTACTCCACGTACGTAGCTCGATCATGAGCTACATGGTTCGTTGCTCCTGAATCTATAATCCACAAAGGATAAGAATCAGCTAACAACACCGAACTAGCAACATAAAGCTCATGAAAAGAAGACATAAATGGATTTACCTTTTTCGGCTCGGTACACTCCCGAGCAAAATGGCCCTTCTTGCCACAGTTGTAGCAAATAAGCTTGCCCTTAGGTTTCTTTCCATTCTTCTTTCCTTTCTTCTTGATTGGGTCCTGCACAGGAGTAGCACCAGCTTCTTTTCCCTTCCCCTTTCCTTTCTTAAACCATTTTTTCTTATTCTTGGATCCAGAACCTTCAGCTACAAAAGCTTGCTCAGAAATCCTGGCGGATTCTATTCTCTCCGCCTCCAGTTCAATATGGCGTGAGACATCAATGAAAGTCCTGATACTCTCACTGTGAGTAAGGTTCTGCTTCATTGTTTCCCAAGAATCAGGAAGGGAACGAATAACTGCTTGAACCTGTTGTTCGTCGGTCAACTCATGACCAGCAGTCTTAAGCTCCCGAATCATATTACCCATTTCTCTCAGATGTTGGGTCATTGTCACATTCGGGCGCTTCTTACAACTGTCAAACTTGATTGTCAGTTGACGAAGCTTGCTCACACTAACTCCACTGTATCTCTCTCTCAGGGCAACCCAGACTGCATGAGCTGATGGTAGTGGCTTATACTCAAATACCAGGTCATCTATCATTGAACTAATCAATATCCCCTTTGCATGGAGTCCTTTTTCTTCCATGCCCTATAGGCATCAAGATCCAGTCTGTACTGTGCAGTTGTACCAACAGCAGGTTCTACCATAAAATGATTTACAGCCTCTAGAACTTCTTGTTCCTCAAGAACATATTGTATCTTGAGATGCCATATTTTATAGTTGTCCCCATACAATTTCTCCCCCTTGTTCAGTTTAGCTATGATGTTCTTGGTTGCCATGATCTATCATAAATAAACATATTATTCATTAATTCAGTGTATATCATCTGTATATAATTTTTGATTGACTCAATGTAAACTTGACTTGGATTACGAAATCAAGTGACAACTACGTTTTCACTCATCATTCGCATCATCCAATCTAATTAACATTGATCAATTATATTACATACATCCCATTAAATGAACTAATCATTTATCTTGAATATGAACTAATCACATAAATGAACTAATCATTTATCTTGAATATGAACTAATCACATAAATGAACTAATCATTGACAAGTTAGTTAACACATAACATAACTTTATTTAATAGGCTTAATAAGCAGGTACAAACAAACAGAATTCAACGAACTAGATAATTTGACATCATTACCATAATAAAAAATATTATGGCAGTGGCTATCATTCTCTCGTTCATCTCTATTTGGCCAATCTGATCAGGCTCGGGATCTTCCACAGATTCTATCGGTTCTTCCTCAAATATTTCAAGATCTTCCTCGATCATTTCAATATCGAGGTCTTCCTCAAATATTTCAGGGTTTTCCCCAGGCATTTCGGGATCGTCCTCGAACATTTCAGGATCGTCCTCGAACATTTCAGGATCGTCCTCGAACATTTCGGGATCTTCCTCTGGGTCCTCCTCAGAATCTTCAATTGAATCCCACTCGATTTCCTCAGGATCCCCTTGGAATTCTTCAATCAGATCCATCTCTGGATCCTCTTCAAATTCTTCAGGATCCTCTTCCAGATCGTCCTCAGAATCTTCCAGATCCTCTTCAAAATCTTCCAGATCCTCTTCAGAATCTTCCAGATCCTCTTCCAGATCGTCTTCAGAATCTTCCAGATCCTCTTCCATATCGTCCTCAAAATCTTCCAGATCCTCTTCTGAAAAATTCTGTCGAAGTAGTTCTCTGCACAACTCGGTATATGAGATACGTCCTTCGTAGCATCCCCAAATACCTCTTGCAGCTACTTCAGCACGTCTCGGCAATGAACTAATCAATGCCCCGATCCGGTAGTTATCTAGGACTGGAAACTCTTCCTGTTCGAGTTTCCAAAATAGACGATCAAGCATTCCCATATGCCCTTGGATGCCTAGATGCGGGTGGAAGTCAATATCCTCTATTTGTTCCCTCAAATGATTCCGTCGCACATCTCGACGAGTCATTGTGGTAATAAATCTCGGCATCTGGAATTGAAATATACAATGTCAGTACAAAACCGACAAACCAGTAACAAAACTGGTTCAATTCAATTCACAACATAAATAGATAAAGGCATATATGTTTCCTTTTGTTTGTAGCTACAATTAAGCCTATTTAAATTTGGGATTCAACATAACGATCAAACCAGTCTATTTAGTTCAGATTATTTGATCAAAATGGTTTGGTTAAATCAACTAATGGTTTAATCAAAACCGATTTGACCAACTTAATCATTTTTAAACTAAACTAGAATCTAATTTAATTAAGTTGAACCAAATCTAAATGAATAACCGAATAGAGCTACTGGTTGGGTCTGTTTGCCTTCGAACGGGAGGTCGGCGGTTCGATTCTCCCTTGGGCAGCAGCGTGGAGTGCAGAGTGGATTAGGTTTTCGAATTTTTTTTTTTAAAAAACCAACATATCCTCCTTAAAAAACCCCAAAACCTAATCTCCTTCCTCTCA
Organism: Boesenbergia rotunda; assembly: GCA_024364735.1. Classification (NCBI taxonomy): domain Eukaryota; kingdom Viridiplantae; phylum Streptophyta; class Magnoliopsida; order Zingiberales; family Zingiberaceae; genus Boesenbergia; species Boesenbergia rotunda. Next base: position 213,135 of record JAGFNQ010005970.1, read on the forward strand.
ACCGCACGCAGCCGCCGCCCAATGCCAAAACAGCCTCCTTTCATCTTCTTCTTCGCGTATTCTTCTTCCCCACCCAGCCTAATTTTTTCTTGCCATCACCAACGCCATGGAGTGATCTCCCGCGCGTGAAGCGATCGTCGGCGATCGTCGGCCAGGGGATGAAAACGCCGAGAAGAACAGTGGTGATTTCAAGCGATTAACAACGCGAGGTGTTCATCGCAAAGGTAAAATAATGATTTTTTCATGCTTTTACAATCTGCTCTGATACCACTGTTGGTGTCTAAGCATGAAAACGAATTGCAAAAATTAAGATGTTATACTTACAGCGATTTCAACTTCTTGGTTCTTCTTCTCTTTTCTTCTTCTTCTGCTCGCTGTCGTGAGAGCGTCACCGGACTGATCTCAAATCTCTTTCACAAGCCAAATCCCTCACCGATTGAAGCTCCTCTTCTTTCTCCTTTTGTCTGCCCCATGGATTGCAATATGGACGCCTTTATAGGGAAAAACGAGCCGTTTCTCTTCTACCTCCATCAATGGAGGTGTTCAATGCCATTGATTGTGAACGTTTCAACGTTCACAATCAAGGCTTGTAACGCCTCGGCTTGTAACGCTAACAGATAGAGGGGGGGAGGGGGAGTCACAGACATTATCCACCAACCAGCTGAATGAGATCTATTATGATGTTGTCAGTGGACGGACAAACAACTCCACCATCTACGACCTTGGCTCACATACCAAAGTTGCATTCGATCGTTTAAGGATGCCTAGGGGCCGTGACACTCCCTCCTCTTCTTCTTCTGAGGTGCAGTCTTTACGATGAGAAAATCAAAAACTGCGCACTCAAATTGCCTCCATGAATCAGAAGATGGATCAGTGGATAGCCACTGAGGATTGGAGGAGAGCGGAGGATGATTGGAGGAGAGCTGAGGATGATCGGAGGAGAGCCGAGGATGATCATCATAGGGAGGCCAATCATAAAGCTCTCATTGACCATATGATGGCAGTCATAGCTACTTTCACCCTGTCAACACATCATGGTTTTGAGTCACAGAAGACTCAAGATCCAATAGACGGTGGTAATTAGACTTTATCTGAGATATGTTAAACTATAACATGCGTTTTATTAAAATCATATAAAATTTATTTATTCTGTAATTATATTCTAATATATTATATTTATTGATTTCAGGAGTCCTTATTTTGTAGTCATCCTTATCATATTCACCTGATTTATATTTAGATATTAAAATTTGTTATACATATATAATTGTTTTAAATTTTAGATAAATTTTGTAGTCAACATTGCATAACACATTGTTATACTTATTTTGTAGTCATCATTATCATAACACATTGTATTTTATTTTTTCTTGCAGAATTTTCTATTACTATCTTATGTATGGATGTTTTCTACTATCGTTTATTATGGTATTTAATTTAGATTTGATATTGATATTGTAGTTTGTTTATATTAGTGTAATTTGTTGTGATGATTGTGATAGGACTAAGATTATATTGATAGTTTAATTAGTTTTTTTATGTTACTGTAATTTATAGTTTAGTTTGATACTGAAATGATTTGTGTTTGTAAAGTTTGGATATAATGTTTGGATGATTATGTTTATGTATGTTTTTATAGGTTGTTTGTAATGTATGTATTGTTTGTATGTATTGTATAGAATATGAATGTGAAATGTGAATGTGTGAAATGTGTATTGTTTGTATGTATTGTGAAATGTGGATGTAATTTGTGTTTATGTATTGTATTGTTTATATATTGTAAACAACCCATTTCAAAATTTAAGTAATATTCTTTCTATTTTTTTAATATTCCCAACAGAATACCGACGAATCTGTATTCCGTCGGAGATGTATCATAGTTCTGGATGATAATTCCCGAGTGCTTATCCACTCGGTATTCTGTTGGTAAATTCCGTCGGTAAAGGTAGGTTTTTTTAGAGATTCCAAGACCGAGTGCTTATCCATTGGCAGGCCAGGTATGAAGATGGGAACCCTGTTGGGTTTTGGGCCAAAAAATTTGGAAGGTGTTTTAATTCCCCATAATGATGCCTTAATTATTCAAGATACAATTGCTAATTTTGAGGCAGCTGAGTTCTTTATTGACGTCAATAGTTTAGTTAACATCTTATTCTGAGATGCTTTAGATTGAATGAGGATTAACACTGAAGACCTAAGAATGTCAATACCTCCCTATTGGTATGTACAAGCATCGATACCATGGTGCAAATTGCTATAACCGAGAAAAATACATTGTAGTGAATGGAGTCATGTTTGTGTTTAGAGTAGGGGTCTAACCAGGGATAACATGCACAACAAAAAATTCGAGAAATGGTATAATCAAGAGTTTAATTATAAAGTTTTTCTAAAGACACTTATGATTGAGTAATGAGGTAGGAAGTCGATTTATAAGATATACTGCAGTGCAAACAGCCGCATCCCAAAATTTACGTAGAACTGATGCATGATGAAGAAGAGCTAAAGCAGTTTCAACTATATGTCTATGTTTTCTCTCAGCAGAGCTATTTTGCTCTGGAGTGTGAGGACAAAATACTCGATAAATAATTTCACAAGAGACAAGATGACGATAAAGAGCTTGATATTCACCTCCCTAATCAGAATGCAGGGAGAGTCTTTTACGATTAAAATATCATTCAACTTGTCTTTGAAAATTACAAAATATATCTAGGAAATTAGATTTCCTTCTCATAAGATATAGTCAAGTATAGTTATTAAAATGATCAATGATGAAAATATAATATTAGAAACCTTGGTTAGATAAGATAGGTGCAGGATCCCAAACATCTGAATGAATTATTTCAAGTGGAAAATTAGAAACATGATCGGATGAAGAGAAAGGTAGTTTATGACTTTTAGATTCCAAGCATGCCCTACATGAATGAGATGGAGATGAGGTAAAGTAGGTAAACCATACCTATTAATGATTGACTAAATAATACGAAGAGAAGGATGACCGAGTCAGGCATGTCAACCAAGTTTATTTGTACGTTCACCAATGAAAACTTTGATTGAAGATTTTTGAAGATAGTAGAGGTTATTTTTTATTCCCCTATGAAGCATAGTAGTATTTGTTCCTTTATCTTTTATAAGATAATGATTATGGTGAAATTTAAAAAAAACATTGTTATCAAGGCAAAACAGACAGCGGAGAGTAAATTTTTAGTAATAGATGGAATATAAAAGATGTTGTACATGTGAAAAGTATGATTAGACAAATGAATGTATGTGTTTCCAAAATTAGTAATTTGTAAACCCAAGTCATCACCTACTTATACTGTACCAAACTAGTGTATGGTAGTACTTTTGTAATGATATTGCAGTCTAATGTGACATGATGAGTTGCTCCAGTGTTAATATAACATTTAGTAGATAAAAATTTTAAAAGTTTGTCATGAGTAGACACAAACAAAAGAACTTTAGGATAGACTAGTGAAGTAGTTGATTATCTTAAAGTTGTAGGACCACCAATAAAATTTGAATCAAATCGTCTAGGACATTGAATACCAATATGCCCAATTTGGATATAAATTTGACATCTTCATAAAGCTGAAGGACCACCAATGAAAGTTTTATCGAATCTTTTAGGACATTGAATACCAATATGCCCAATTTGGAGACAAATTTAACATCTCCGAATATCTGACATCTAAAATAAAAGTAACACAAGTTATTGTTGTTGTATCTTGGCTTCGTGTTGAGAAATATTGCAAGAGTAGAAGAGAAATGGCTGAACACTAGCCTGGATAGCACGAAAACATCTAGTAATTATGACCCGTATGGCTCTCAGAAGAAGTCAACGCAGAGCGACAGGGAGATGCACTTGACGATGTTGGTGAGGAACAAGAACATGCCAGTTACAATGCAATGATCCACCCTTGAAGTAAGCCCGACGATGTGGCATCGATGAGCTTGTGCTCCTTCTAAACCTACTGCGAAGAAGGCCCCAAAAACTTTTAAGGAGAAAAGAACTTTGATGAAGACGGAGAAGAGGAGTCAAAATGCTGCGACTGCAGGCTTGATGCCTTTACCTATTCACGTTTGGAGAAATATCTCCAAAGGTTGCTATTCCCGGGGGCGGTCTTGAGAAAAATTAGGCTTGGGGCGAAACTATAGATTTGGCCATTTGGACCCTCCCTCTTACATTAACTATCAAATATATATTAAATAAACTAATTGAATATCATAATCAAAGTACACCAAAATATTTAATTGAAGAAACTACATATTAGAAAATATTTTACATAATTTCTCAAAATAACTTATTCAACAATTAATATTATTTAAAATGCATTCATTTTGTGTTTTTTGAAGCAAAGTTATCAATTATGTCATCATATGAGATATCATCTAATATGTCTTTTCCATGCAGAGGATCCCTAAGTCATTCAATCTCTTTTGGCTCATTGTAGTTCTCAAATAAGATTGCAATAATTTTAACATTGAAAAGCTCTTTCAGCTAATGCTACGGTCACAAAACTAGTCAGTAAAATTTGATAAGCAACCATGACCATTGGAAAAAAACATCCATTTTCAATGCAAACTCTAAAATTTTAATGGCCATCCAAAATTTATTTGTGTCATATACTTCCAAAGGTAGCATCTCTTGTAACATTCATAATTCTAAAAGTAGAGCATGTGTATCAATATCAGACACATCATCCTTTTTTAGAACATATTCAAGAGTCACACAACTTCATCATGGTGTCAAAAGGGGTTTTTGCCCTAACTTTGTCATTTGTTTTGAAGGTCGACGAGAGAGAGGAGGCGGAGAGGAAAAATAGAATAATATTTTATTTTAAAATTTTAACACGTATATATATATATAGCCTCACCCAAAGTGGGGCCCTGGGTAGGTGCCCTGCCTGCCCACCTCAAGGGCCACCCTGGCTATTCCTGTTCACGTTGGAAAAATGTGAATTGCTTGGCTAACAACACAAAGCAATATTACTGTTGAAGCATCTTGGTTAGAAATGTCAACAACACAAAACAATGTTGGTGCTTTGCTGTTCACTTTTCATTGGAGTTGGGCGGTGGCTGAGAGAAAAGGGAGAATAGTAGAGGAAAGATTAAAAGAGAAATCCTTAATAGAAAAGGGATCGCAGAAAAAGAAGAAAGACATCACATGAAGAAGAAGTGACGTGTAAGGTAAGCAAAGTTATGACTCTGATACCATATTAAAATAATAGAAGTAGAGAGAAGAAAAGAGGTAACTATTGGGACCGATGACATGTCTAGAGGGGGGTGAATAACTTGGTCACCCCAATTTGAAATTCTCCCTACAACGTTAACACAAGCAGAAGCTTAACAATTAAAATAAACAATGCTAACACATTATTGATTTACATGGTTCGGAGATTTTTTGCTCATACTCCACGGCGTGTCCTTGAGGTGGACGAATCCTTGATCCTTCGGTGGATCATGCCCCGGCAATCTCCGGCTAAGTCTTTCTCCTTCTCGGTGGAGAACAACCTCTCACAATCCTTCTTCCTCCTTACAAGATAGAGCTAGGGTTTGGGGAGGAAGATGAGCACTTGGAGCTTGAGCACTTGAGTACTAGAGTGAAGATCTTACAATGAAGAGCTAACCTCTTCCAAGTCTCAAGCTCCCATTTAAATAGTGGAAAGAGCTGTTAAACAAACAGCCCAGCCCCGACATCAGTCGATTTGCCCCCAGGGCCAATCGACTGGTGCCTTAGCCAACAACTCTATTTCGAATAGACCAGTTGACTGCTCTGGAGACCAGTCGACTGCTCCCGCCTATTCGACCTCACAGAAAATGAGTCGACTGGTGTCCATACCATTCGACTGCTACAGTGTGCTCTCAGTAGTATCAGCCGACTGCTCGCTTGCCAGTCGACTGATCTACTTACAAATGCACTCTCAACCTCACCGGAGTTCACCCTTCGCGTATGCCTTGAAGTCTACTTCCTTGGCTTGCCCCTAAAGTCCTCTTCCTTCGGCTCTCGTCCCTCGGATGCGCATACAAGCCCACGACTTGTCTCCATGCCACCCTTCGCGTATGCCTTTGAAGTCCACTTCCTCAGCTCGCCCTTGAAGTCCTCTTCCTTCGGCTCTCGTCCCTCGGATGCTTCACTCCGTTAATCCTTATGTGTGATTCACTAAGTCCTGCACGACTCAAGCACACATATCAAATCAACATGAAAACCTAACTTAATCATATTGACGTACACATCAAAACCATGATTTACTTGATCAACCTTGGGTCGATTGCACTAACAATAACAAAATATCTTTCTTCCATGATGTTCTTATTAATATAGGATTTCAGAGAAGGATCTATTATATATAATCTTATCTTGAATTGTAAGAGATTTCGAAAGGGAGCCTTACTAATACATCAAGGCTTCCTTTCAAAATCTGTCAGAAAAAAGTCATTTTAGCAAAATATTTTTTTCATTTGTGCAAATGATATTATAACAATATTTTATAAAATCGTTATATATATCAAGTTGATTGTTGGGTTTATTTGGTTCAATAACGTTCACTGGTGCTATGATGCTGCAATGAAAGCAATCAATTCAGATTCATGAATATCGATACACATGAAAAACGTAAAGTAAAAAACTTAAAAGATAACTAATAAACTGGTACCAAAGTGAGGTGTCTGGTCCCAAATAATACATTCAGTTGTATCATGGTGGATGATAAGATTTGCAAGGTACCTGCCTTGTGTTATCAACTAAAATTGCCATAGCATTCAAATTATCTATAAAGGTAGCATTGGAGGATGAAATTGTTGTACCAATCAAATATTCAATATGCAGCTCTCTTTTTTTGAATAACTATGTTCTCCACTTCTACACAATTTAGATTTGTTGCTTTTATTTCCATTTCTTTTCTTGCATAGATTAAATTTTTTATCATATAATATAATGAATCAAGCCAATATTTTTATGTATGAATCATAACTGGTATTTAAAAACAATTGTTAGATTTTCTGTTCGCTACTTGAGTAAAGGTCCTGCTTACAGCTCTACCTGCGTCTTACATCCTGTGAAATCTTCTGAATTGAAATTATTAATTCTTATTTTATACTTTTTTGGTTCAAGGAAACGAGAGGGGGGAGGAGGAGGTAAAATTTTCTTATGCTGTCAGATTTTTTGGTAACGAATATTTTCTTTGAGCTCAAGATAGATGTTGACAGGGAAGAAGCGCACATAATAGTTGATAATTAATTTTACACTTAGATAGGGCACACAAGAAAGACTTTACTTACCATTGGGATTGTTTTTGTCAACACTTGTAAGCATTAACATTTGAACTTATGACTTTGTATTAGTTTTTTCTTTTCCATTGAACTATTGTATTTTTTTTGTTTTACCACTTAACATTTGTGAATTCGCATACTATAGATTGTCTTGGCTACATATAATAATTGTTGATTGAATCATCTTAATTAAATTGCAGGCAATTGGGATTTTGAAGCATTGTCTCCAAGTGAGTTTGATATTTCTCTTGCCGTTATTTGTGAGAGAGGGAGAAAGGTTAACATCTCTTCTTTAGGAAGGAAGATGCTAGGAATAAAGCATATTGAATGCATTGGTCATTAAGGCCTGGCATATGCTATTTTTTTTAAATTAATTATCTAGTTCTTGGTTATTTAAAAAATTATCAGTTTAATTTCATAAATTTTTTTTTATCGATTATCAGATAATTACGAAAATACAAATAACTTTTCATCTAGCAATTAATGTCTCAGATTTTTCATCCTTCTGAAAGAAAACTTTTACAATGCGGAATTGAATCATCGGTGTTTGGAAATTACTGAAGCATCACTACTGCGGCACCGCAGCCGGGGGCACATGTGCTTTATTGATCTGTTTTTAAAGTTTTCTAGCTGAACAAATATAGATTTACATATGCCTACTCTGATTCCAATCAATATTGGTGGGGAAAAACTTGTTTGTATGTTGTTCCGAAAGGAATCGAGTCGATGGTCGGTCATCAGGGTTCAACCCCTACGGATGCTAACGCTAGAGGTGATGGGGTATGGCTCGGCGGGTTTCCTAAGCGAATACGGGGTCGACACATGAGAGACCTCTCTATATCTACGGATTAAAAATTTAATCTGAATAGAGACTCGTCTCTCTAACGACCGTCTCGTCGTCGTATCAATTGATTCAAGTCACAACTTAACCAAACTCAAGAGTAGGGTCTTGTAACTTTCCGAATCAAGTGACCGCGGAAAAGACGATGAATGGATCGCCGATTTTGTGTTTATCTTCGGTGTCCATGGCACAATTAATTATCAATATTAATTAACAATTAATTAAGACACATGCAATGACAAGAATAATCAAAGCAAATAATAGAAACAAGGAGCTAAAGAGAGGTATATCTCGTCTTTTACCTCGTAGTCTTCTACCGTATAACCCTCCCCTCTTGGACGTCGTATGGGCGACGAGCTACCAAGACGCGAAGTCACCAAGGCTTGCCAAGATCACCGTCTTCTACCCTCTTCCAACCGCCAACCAAAAACCCTAGCACCCTAGGGTTTACCCGCCGACAACCTCCTCCTTGCGCCGCCGGCAGCCACCATCATCCAAGAAGCTCCAGCCACAAGGGAACTGAGGTGTAGGAGGATAGGAAGATGAAGAAGATGGAAGAAGCTGAGACAAACTCCTTCTTCCCCAAAATCCACCGAAACCCTAGCTTCTTCTTCTTCAAACTCGACAGCGCCAAACAAGGAAAGCCCTTATTTTCCCGGCCGCCGACCGCCTCTCCTCCTTGCTCACAGCTTGCGTATGCAAAGGAAGAAGATGTGAAGAAGAAAGAAGAAGAGAATGGAGCAGGAGAAGGAGAGGAAACAAGTTTCTTCTCCTCCTCACCGTCGGCGCCGCAACTCAACCAAAGTCGCCGCCGGCAGCCCTCCTCCCTCTCTTCTACTCCACGCCGAGCACCAAGGTGCTCCTCATGGTCCTACAGAAGCTTCACGCCCAAGAGGAGGATGAGATGATCGAAAGATGAGGAGAAAACTCCTCCTCTTCCTCCTTCTTGCAACCGGCGCAACCTTGCCGTAGGAGAGAGAATATGAGAGAGGGTTTTGGGTTTTGTGTTGTGTTATTGGATGATCAATTAGCCTTGGTTTTATGACTCCTATGGGGTATATATAGGGCTACGATAGGGACCATGAGGAGGAGTTGAGTCTTGGCCCACTAATGGATCCAAATCCGATCCATTTAATGGAGATCCATTCCATTGAACTTCCTCACCAACCCCCATATTTTTATATGGGCTCCACCTATTATGAGTCATCCATCTCCCCGTGTTTAAGATATCGAATGTCCGACGATTAATTTAAATTATTGACAATTTTAATTAATCATCCTCTTGATCCTTGACTAGTACTACTCAACCTTTTCATCATGTTGGACCATAGTTCACTTGCAAGATTTAACATGACGAACCTTATAAGCTCATCAAGGGGGCATCATTATCCCGACTCACCAGTGTGGGGACCGGTGCCGTCGATAGAGGGGGGGTGAATATCGACTTCTAAAAAATTTTTCGGAAACTTGTCTTTCGGATCGTTCGTTCTAGATACAGAGTTAGTAGCAACAGAAAATAGAAAGAACGAAAAATAAAATGACTCAGAATACACACGGATTTTTACTTGGTTCCCAACCCCCCAGGGCAGTACGTCCAAGGCCTAAGCACGGGAAACACCCGTCTACTAATGGTCTCCTTTCCAAACTTTCTGGAGGCGGAGAAACTCGTCTTACAGTGCACGTTTTACAATAAAAAAGATAAGGAAATTAATTGCATAAAAGTAAACGCAAACCAAAATAGAAAAGTTGAACGCCCGGCCGATCTGGAACTCTGAAGTGCCGCGCACTTCCTCCTAGAGCCTCCTTGGTCGCAGAGCTTCGCCTCTAGCACTTTTTCTTTACACGGAACGCTTAGAATGTCATTGTGATTGTTGTTCTGAGTTGAGGGGTCGAACCCCTTTATATAGCCTTGTCTAGGGCGCCCAAGAGCCTCTGGGGCGCCTCAGTTGCGGTCAAAGTTCCATTCAAATCACAAACTTTGCGAAGCTGCCAAATGACCCAGTCTTGGGCGCCTGATTCATCCAGGCGCCTGGCATCCAGGGCGCCTAGATGCTTGGGGGCACCCTAGTTCAATGGGGGCTCCTTATAAGTTGTAATTCATCTTCTTTATGTTTGTTTGTCTGCTTTGTCTTCAATTTTAGGCACTTACAAGATACACAAACACAAGACAAACAAGTATATACCCTTAGCCTTAAAGATTTGGTTCTGACTTCGGATTTCCCGCGAAACCCTAGGTCGAACCGACGCCTATGTTCCCTTCCCGGGGAACGCGTCTTTCACCTACTCCTCTCAGGAGAAATTTTGCCAACCGGCCCATCCGGTTGGACTTTTGCCCAGCTTCACTCACCAGGACTTCGGTGCCCAGCTTCAGTCACCAGGACTTCGTGCCCAGTCCATGACCAAGACTTATTGCCCAACCCTATGTCAGAACTTCGGTGCCCAACTTCACTCACCAAGACTTCGTGCCTAGTCCACAACCAGGACTTATTGCCCAACCCTATGTCAAAACTTCGGTGCCCAGCCCTCAGCCAGGACTTATTGCCCAATCCATGATCAGGACTTAGCACCCAATTCTTCGAACCAGGACTTATTGCCTAGGTTAACTAGGACTTTCCTTCACTTTGGTATTGTTTTCTTGACTACCCTTCTCTTGTTCAATGTATCACTAACTTAAGCATATTGTTAAACATTGAAACACTAGAGGAGGACATTACTGATGCATTTTGCACCAATAATCTCCCCCTTTTTGATGGTCGACAATATCTTAAGTTAGATTGGATTAAAGGGCTAAGTTATACTCCTTGGGATAAAATGGAAAAAATTGATCTAAGTTTGGAAAAACATTTTGATCCTTGAAAAAAACATTTTGATTTAAACTTTGACCCTTGGAAAAAATTTCTAACTTACGCTCTTTATTCCTTTGGGAGAAATTTTCTTTTTCTAACTTAAGCTCACTCTCCCTCTTTGTCATACATCAAAAAAATGACAAAAATAACTTGCACCAACAATGAAATTTAAAAAAAATTCTTTTCCTTTTGAAAGTACTTAGTATAATTCTTTGAAAGCATATCATTTTTGATAAAATAATTTTCGAAACTCTTTCCTTTTTGTTTGCAAAAAAAACTAAGTACTAGTTAAAAAACTAAGTACTTAACTTGCACCAAAAAAATTGTACTTTGAAAAAGTATTGTGCACTTTCGGAAAAATATTTTGTACTTTTAGTAAAATATTTTGATCTTAGAAATTTTTGCACTTAAAAGAAATATTGCCTTAGAAAAATTTTCAGTTTAGAAAAGATTTTCAAAAATTGCACTCATAAAAGATTTTCACTTAAACCAAAATTATGCACTTTAAAAAAAAATCCACTTAGAGAAATGTAGTGTATTTAGAAAAATTAGTATTTTGAAAGAAATTTGCACTCAGTACATTGAAAAATATTTTGCATAAAAAAATTTGTACTTTGGAAAAACTATTGTGCACTTTAGGAAAATATTAGTTTTTTTTAAAAAATATTAGTACTTTGAAAAATATTTAGCACTTAAAATAGTTTTGCCAAAAAAAGTCTTTTTAATATTATTTTGTTTTGAAAACATAATATTTTACTTGACTTAGTTTCTTTTCCAGTCTAACACAATCATATGAATCATTGTTAACTACAAGGTCATTTCCTTAAGTGTCCTGGAAAATTCTCCAAACTCAAGTAAGATTATTTTCAAAAGTGATTCCAAAAAAAAATAAGTTTTTGAAATTGATTTTTAAAAAAAAATGACTTTAAAATGATAGTATTTTAAAGAGAAAATACTTATATTTTCAAAAAGATTCTGAAACTACAGTGTATGATTTAATTTGACCTCCTCCTAAACTTGACATAGTCCTCGGAAGCTTGGTGACTACAAGTAATTTGACCTCCTCCTTAACATCTCACTCATTCTAAATGTCTCAGTACAAGCAAGCATAGTTGCCTTATGGGTGTATTGTGAGTGCTTGAATAATTTTTCTTTGAATTAATGTTAAATCTAAGATTTAATTAAAACTTGTGTTAGATTCAAATTTATCAAATAGTAAATTGAATTTGAGTTTCGATAATTGGCTTCCAGGTCTTGGCGAGGCACAGAGGCCTTCTTTGGACGTAGCATTATTGGAGCAACAACCCTTTCCTTGACAAAGCCTTTTATCGAAAGTTCATTTTCAAATTACTTCTTGAAAAATTTTAGTCTAACTAGCTTAGGTTTTGGATCGGTAGCTTCGGCTAGTTCCACCAGACTAAACAGACCAAGTAAAATACGCGTTACCCTACTTGACCTTATTAGAAGGGCTTCCCTAACGTACTATCATCTCACCTCCACCTAATACTATGTTGTTCAAGTTTCAACTAGTCTTTTTCCTATCTAACCGTTCTAGATCATGCATAAAATTAAACATGAATGTCATGACATATAATAAAAAATTAGCAAATACATGAGCATGACAGTTATGCATGAGTCAAACAAGTCAAAACATTTTACTTAAGTTTCTAATAATGTATCAAATTCCCGATTTGATACATGTCGTGTGAACCCGCGAATATGTTAACCCACTTTGACATATTTAATTTTATTAAATTGATTGTTGTAGTTGGGTAAAATTTTATTTAATTTGAGTTTAAGTTATTAAGATTTAATTAGAATTAAGAATTATTAAGACTTAATTAGAGGATTAATTAGATATGGATTTAACATTGAAGTTATTTAAGAATTAATTAAGGATTAATTGAAGTTAAGTTAATTAAGAATTAATTGGAGTTAAGTTAATTAAGAATTAATTGATGTTAAGTTAATTAAGAATTAATTGAAGTTAAGTTAATTAAGAATTGAAGTCAAGTTACTTAAGAATTAATTGAAGTTAAGTTAATTAAGAATTAATTGGAGTTAAGTTAATTAAGAATTAATTGAAACTTAAGTTAATTAAGAATTAATTGAAAGTTAAGTTAATTTTGAATTAATTGGAGTTAAGTTAATTAAGAATTAATTGGAGTTAAGTTAATTAAGAATTAATTGAAACTTAAGTTAATTAAGTATTAATTGAAGTTAAGTTAATTAAGAATTAATTGAAACTTAATTAAGGTTTAATTGTTGAGAATTAATAGTTAATTTGGGTTTAATTTAAGTTGTTAAAGATTAATTCTGATTAATTAAAGTTAAAAATTAAGGATTAAATTAAGGTCAAAATTAATAAAGATTTAATTAAGGTTGCTAAGATTTAATTTGATTTAAGTTTCAAAATTTCTCGGTTAGTTAATAGTTGTGGATTTACTTGCATCATTTTCATTATTTAAAAAATATCTGATTTATCTACTATTTTTTCTTTATTTAATTTTTCAATTTTTTCCAACACTTCTGCTTTATTTGAATTTTTGTAAATTTTATTAACTGTAGCCTTGATTCTAGAAAATTCATTTTCCTCCTCATCCTCATCATCAAGGTCATATTCTTTTATATCTTCATAGTAAGTAGAGTAATTTTTAGGATTGTTAATTAATGTTTCATAATTAATATCCAAAAAGTTATCAGAATTTACCAGGAAATCAATATTATTTAAATCTTCATTCTCATCTACAGAAGTTTCTAGATTATTAGGATTATCTTCAGATAAAATATCAAAATTAATAATAGATTTATCATTATCCTTAGAAATATATTTATTATTTTCAGCATTATCTTTAATATCATCATTATCCTTAGAAATTTCCTTAGAAAAATCTCCAATATTTTTAGGATTATCTTTATTATTTTCAGAGAAATTATTAGAATTAATTCTAAAACTTATTGCATTGATAATAAAAATTAACGAATTGAGATATGATAGTTTCCTATTGTCTATATTTGATAACTGGTCATTCAATATATTGATTTGGCTATGCAAAGAGTCTAATTTATCTGAATAATTATCTAACTTATCTAAACTATCAACATTATTGTATGACTGTGTAGAAATTTGTAAATTTTTACAAACATAAATTTTTCGTACCTTGGATGGACACTGATTCTTGTAGTGTCCGTGCTTTTGACATTTGAAGTACTTGATTTGACTCTTGACCCTTCGGACTCCGGGCGCTGGTACCTCCTTAGCCGTCGTTGGTGAAGATCAAGTCTTATGAGTAGGACACTGATTTTTATAGTGTCCTCTTTCCTTGCACTTGAAACATGTAATATGAAATTTGAAAATTGACATACATAAAAAAATATACCTGATTCACCCCTGGGCTCCCCCTCAACTCCTAGCGTCTCTATTCCGTCGACAGTTAGTCCGGTGAAGAGCTACCAGGCTCTGATACCACTTGTGGGGACCGGTGCCGTCGATAGAGGGGCGGGGGTGAATATCGACTTGTAAAAAATTTTTCGGAAACTTGTCGGAAACTTGTCTTTTGGGTCGTTCGTTCTAGATACAAAGTTAGAAGCAGCGGAAAACAGAAAGAACGAAAAATAAAATGACTCAGAATGCACACGGAATTTTACTTGGTTCCCAACCCCCCAGGGTCAGTACGTCCAAGACCTAAGCACGGGAAATGCCCGTCCACTAATGGTCTCCTTTCCGGACTTTCCGAAAGCGGAGAAACCCGTCTTACAGTGCACGTTTTACAATAAAAAAGATAAAGAAATTAATTGCATAAAAGTAAACGGAAACCAAAACAGAAACGTCGAGCACCCGACCGATCTGGAACTCCGAAGTACCGCGCACTTCCTCCTGAAGCCTCCTTGGTCGCAGAGCTTCGCCTCTAGCACTTTTTCTTCGTACGGAATGCTTAGAATGTCGATGTGATTGCTGATCTGAGTTGAGGGGCCAAACCCCTTTATATAGCCTTGTCTAGGGCGCCCAAGAGCCTCTGGGGCACCTCAGTTGCGGTCAATGTTCCATCCAAATCGCAAACTTCGCGAAGCTGCCAAATGACCCAGTCTTGGGCACCTGGGAGCATGTTGGGCGCCTGATTCATCTAGGTGCCTGGATGCTTGGGGGTGCCCTGTATGCTGTAATTCAGCTTCTTTGTGTTTGTTTATCTGCTTTGTCTTCAATTTTAGGTACATGCAAGATACACAAACACAAGACAAACAAGTATATACCCTTAACCTTAAAGATTTGGTTCTGACTTCGGATTTCCCGCAAAACCCTAGGTCGAACCGACACCTATGTTCCCTTCCCGTGGAACGCGCCTTTCACCTACTCCTATCAGGAGAAGTTTTGCCAACCGGCCCATCCGGTTGGACTTTTGCCCAGCTTCACTCACCAGGACTTTTGCCCAATCTTACGACCAGGACTTATTGCCCAGCTTCACTCACCAGGACTTCCTGCCCAGTCCACGACCAGGACTTATTGCCCAACCCTATGTCCGGACTTCGGTGCCCAGCTTCACTCACTAGGACTTCATGTCTAGTCCACGACCAGGACTTATTGCCCAACCCTATGTTAGGACTTCGGTGCCCAGCCCTCGGTCAGGACTTATTGCCCAATCTATGATCAGGATTTAGTGCCCAAATTCTTCGAACCAGGACTTATTGCCTAGGTTAACTAGGACTTTCCTTCACTTTGGTACTATTTTCTTGACTACCCTTGTCTTGTTCAATGTATCACTAACTTAAGCATATTGTTAAACATTGAAACACTAGAGGAGGACATTACTGATGCATCTTGCACCAACAACCAGGACACGGATTCCGTCAATAATCAATGGCACACTATGTAGATAATATTATTTCCCAACTTACCAGGCCTATCGATCTAGCAGAATAGATCTTGCCCATTGATAAATCAAATTAATAATAATTAAATACACGTGCCCGTTATTATTTCAGGAGTTAGAGATTGTACTCCATAATATATCCGAGGTCTAATCCAATTATAAAGTCAGTATAAATTGGATGACCTCTATTTTGGTCCTACTCAATGCACACAAAGTGCACCAGTGTAATTCTATGGTTAAGACAAACCACACCTAATTACACTACAACCATCCCGATGGTTTGTCCAATTCCATCTCGGTTGTGAGCCTCTTACTTATACTTCTGCAAGGAGCTGATAACATGATCTTTTGTACATCACCACACACCATGTTATCTACAATGCAAAGTATTAGACATTTTGTGCATATACTAATATAAATATGCAACGTGTGATTTTGCGATTCTCTTTTCAAAATGTAGATGTTCTTTAACCAAAAGCAAGGCTTTTAGTATACATCCTAACAAGAGGAAGAATTCTCACCTTGCGATAATCTTCGGTTACTGGATAACCTTTCTAACGGTCATAACCGCCATTAAATTTGATCCGTTGCAATAATGAAGGCGTTAATGGCTGTGTCTTATGGACCATGATCATCTTGTGATTGTAGGTGGTGCTTATCCGTAGATCCGAAGAAAGGGAGACCGTTACTTGAGGTCGAGTGCTCCTTGGGCTCCGCTATCCCAAGGTGATCTCGGGGTCTTTTGGCCCGGGGGTCCCGGGCATGTACCTTCCCGAGGTGGTCTCAGGACTTGACCTCCCGAGGTGATCTCGGGCATGCGTCTTTCCGGGTCGGTCTCTAGGGTACTCTTGTTCGTGGTGTTCTTGGGGACCCACCTTCCCGAAAGGGGTCTCAGGCACCACGTGAAGAGAGTCGTCTAGACTCGATAGATCTTGCCACATAGCTTCTTCAGTCCCATGTCAGCCACGGGGTACTCAACCTCATCACAAATCCTTCCCTTCAAGTCTAATCGAAGGAAGAGTTGCTAACTGATTAGACTAGTGGTGTATCAAAGAAACTATGTCATGGTAGGTCCATGCACCCATTACTATTTATTAGTGGCACGCTGAGTCCGAGGAATCAAAACATTCGCCCCTGGACCCCACACGGCTCTTCGAAGGCCTCTCGCCTCTCTACGAGCCTCGCGACGATGCCCCGACAGCTGTCCATGGCCTTTTTAAAAGCGCAAGGGGTCTATTAATGGCGACAAGGTCACCTGACGAATGCTGCTCTGCCACGTGCTCCGTCATTCTCTGCGTGGCGATCTCCCTCTGATCCGCGCCGCAGGTCAAACGAGGCAATTCCAGTAAAGGATGGTGGCTCCTCAGTATGCCCCATCGATGTGCTGCCTCCCTATTGCTTACAGGCGGGCGGCTTCTCCCTATAAAAGTGGGTGCAACGATGCCCTTCTGCCTTCTTGCGTTATCTATTTTCAAACGTCTTCGCTCGGTGCTATCCATTTCGCTGCTGCCTTCCCTTTGTGTAAGTCCCTTTTTTTTCTTCTCTCCTTCATTTCCATGGGTTCAGTAGAGAGGAAGAAGAAGATCCGAGGCGAGGGCGAAGACTCCTTAGAGGAACCAACCTATCATCTGGAGTGGTATGAAACCATCTCCTCTAGGGTTAGATTAGAATCCCTCTAGGCCTCCTATCAGAGATATGGTATTCCAGAGGATTAGGAGGTGCGAGTTACGCCCTTAGGTCAATCACCCGTAGAGACTCCTGCAGGGTTTTTCACCTTCTTCTTAGGGCAGGTAGAATTAGTTTCGTTTCCCTATTCCCTCCTTTTTCATGAATGCCACCAATTATTTCAGCATACCTCTCCATCAACTTGCTCCAAACACCTTTGCCCAGATGAGCAGGGTGTTTGTACTCTTCAAACTTTTCAACATCCCTTTGACCCTCCGATGCTTCCATTTTTTCTTTGTCCCAGTGGATTCGCGAGGGGCATTTGGATTTACCGCTCGTACCAGCCATAAGTTTCTAGGGGCTCTCCTTCCTCCCATAAGGGATGGAAGGAACGTTTCTTCTATATCCAACTCCCTGAGTGTCCCTTCAGTTTTATCCACTGGACGGAGAGCCTGCCGCCCATCTCGGACCTTGGTGACTTCCAGCAGGATGCGGGATACTAGAGGGCTAGGGGTATCCTAAGAGGGATGGAGTTTCATGGCCTTCAGCTGGTACAATGCGAAGAACCTCTCATCGGGCCGACCTTAGCCCAAAAGTCACGAGCCTTAGCCCCAGTCTCCATAAGTTCTATTTTCCAGTTCTATTTTCGCTTGCAAGTATTCCTGCTTGTTGGGACCGGGTGCATGTTGACATGGATACGGGTTCGTAATTTTAAAATTTAATTACGTGCAATAGCTCCATTGTTGTCGCAATAAACCGGTATTGCTTCATCAATGGTTGGAACCACACCAAGTTCTGAGACAAACTTCTTGATCCAAACTGCTTCCTTTGCTGCTTCCGAAGCTGCAATATATTCCGCTTCCGTGGTAGAATCCGCTACGGTGTCTTGGTTGGAACTCTTCCAACTTATTGCGCCTCCATTTAATATAAATATGTATTCGAACTGAGATTTGGAGTCATCCTTATCTGTCTGGAAACTGGCATCTGTATACCCACGTATTATCATATCTCCTTCTCCATATATTAGGAACACATCCTTAGTTCTTCTTAAGTACTTAAGGATTGTCTTGACAGCCGCCCAATGATCCATTCCTGGATCAGACTGGTATCTGCTCGTGATGCTCAGAGCATACGATACATCGGGCCTAGTGCATAACATAACATACATGATAGATCCTATCGCGGATGCATAATGAATCTTATTCATGCAAATCCTCTCGTCTTCTGTGCGCGGACACATAGACTTTGAAAGGTTGATCCCATGCCTAATGGGAAGGTAACCTTTCTTGGATTCCGACATGCTAAACCTATTTAGCACTCGGTCTATATATGTAGACTGCGAAAGACTAAGCAACTGTTTTGATCTATCTCTATAGATTCTAATCCCAAGGATATAGGTTGCTTCTCCCAGGTCTTTCATGGAGAAAGTTTTGGACAACCAAATTTTAACCAACTGTAAGACTGATATATCGTTTCCTATAAGTAATATGTCATCGACATATAATACTAGGAATACGACTGCACTCCCACTAACCTTCTTGTATACACAAGGTTCGTCAGGATTTTGTGAGAAATCAAACTCTTTGATTGTCTCATCAAAACGGATGTTCTAGCTCCTGGATGCTTGCTTCAGTCCATATATGGATCGTCGAAGTTTGCATATTTTGGTTTTATCAACCGTTGTGAAACCTTCAGGTTGTATCATGTATACATCCTCAAGCAGGTTTCCATTAAGGAAAGCTGTTTTCACATCCATTTGTCATATCTCATAATCATAATGAGCTGCTATAGCTAGGAGCATCCGAATGGATTTAAGCATAGCTACTGGCGAATAGGTTTCGTCATAATCAATTCCTTGTTTCTGACGATATCCTTTTGCCATTAATCTAGCCTTAAAGGTAACAACATTACCTTCCATGTCGATTTTCTTCTTGAAAACCCACTTGCACCCTATGGGCTTAATCCCTTCAGGTGGGTTAACCAAGTCCCATACTTGATTTTCGTACATGGAGTCCATTTCCGACTTCATGGCTTCAAGCCATTTGTCCCTTTCTGAACTTTTCAGAACATCTTCATAACTGATAGGTTCGTCATCGCTAATGAGTAACACGTCGTTCGATTCACTTATGAGAAATCTGTATCTCTCTGGAATATTGCGTGTCCTATCAGACCTACGAAGAGGTGGTGTTGTTTTAGGTTCAACTGATAGCTCATCATCATGAGTTCTCGGTTGTGGGTCTAGACTAGGTGTCTCTGCAATGTCTATTGGAGTTTCTTGAACTTCTTCAAGTTCAATATTACTCCCACTATTTTCTTGTAAAAGAAATTCTTTTTCCATAAATACAGCATGCCTTGAAACAAACACCTTTTGTTCCAAGGGATGATAGAATTGGTAACCCTTCGTTTCCTTAGGGTATCCAATAAATAGACATTTATCAGACTTAGCATCCAATTTGTCTGATACAGTCCGCTTCACATAAGCAGGACAACCCCATATTTTAAGGTGAGTTAAATGAGGTTTCTTACTATTCCACGTCTCATATGGAGTAGTAGAGACTACCTTGGTCGGGACTCTGTTTAGCAAGTAAACAGCTGTCTTAAGTGCATAGCCCCAAAAGGATTTTGGAAGAGTTGCATGGTTCATCATAGATCTAACCATGTCCATCAAGGTTCGGTTATGCCTCTCAGATACACCATTATGCTGTGGTGTCTATGGCGGAGTCCATTGAGACAATATTCCATTGTCCCTAAGATAATCTTGAAACTCTTGACTTAAGTATTCACCACCCCGATCGGATCGAAGTATCTTAATACTTTTGCCAAGCTGTTTCTCTACTTCATTTCTGAACTCTTTGAATTTCTCAAAAGCTTCAGATTTGTGTTTCATCAAGAACACATACCCGAATCGTGAGTGATCATCGATAAAGGTAATAAAGTAGCTATAGCCTCCTTGTGCAAGAGTTGACATTGGTCCACATACATCAGTATGTATTAGACCAAGCAATTCTCCCACTGGATTACCTTTTCTGGAAAAGGGTAATTTGGTCATCTTTCCTTTTAAGCATGATTCGCATGTATCAAATGAACCGGGTACAAATGATTCCAGAATTCCACATCGGTGTAATTTGGTCATGTGTTTCTTGCTTACATGGCCAAGACGACAATGCCACGTATAGGAGTCTATTTGATTATCTATTTTAGCACGTTTGTTGCTAACTTCGATATTGAAAATGTCACCGGATAAATCTAACGTGTAGATACCATTGCATAATGTGTTGGTGCAGAATGCACCTAAGTCAAACCTGTGTTTTGATAATGGCAACATAGGTCAAAAGTTAAGTCTTTCTTATTTTCTAACAAGTTAATCAAGTGTGCAGGAAAAGCCCTAGCGAAGGACTGCTAGGCACTGGCAAAGGAATGCCAGGAAAGAAAGTCCTAGCGAAGGACTGCTAGGCTCCAGGCGAAGGACAGTCTGGGACCGAAGCCCTAGCTAAGGACTGCTAGGCAACTGGCGAAGGACTGCCAGTTTACAAAAACCTGACAAAGGACCGTCAGGCAAAAGTCCAACCAAAGGAACGGTTGGCATCAGGTAAATTCTCCCGAGAGGAGTAGGTGAGGACGCGTTCCCCGTCGAGGGAACAGTAGGCGTCGGTTCGACCTAGGGCTCCATTTTGGAGACCAAAGTCAGAACCAAGACAGCTAAGGCTGTATAAATCTAATAATTTATTATGTTATTATGTTTTGGACTAACCCTGGATGCAGGACCGAAGGAACGTGAGTCTGCAACTCAGAGTGCCTCAAAGGAGTGAGGCAACTGCTGACCAGGGCGCCCGGAGTGTCCCGGGCCCCCCCAAGGTGAACACCAAACACACAATCAAAAAGTGCGCTTCGACAGTACAAGTTGCGGGCGCCCCCGTGCTTCCGGGCGCCCCCGCTGCTCCCGGGCGCCCCCTGCGCTGCGGGAGCCCCCATGCGCATACATCGAACCCGAACCCCTCGAAGCCAAGCAAAGCCAAAGGATAGAGTTTGACCCGGTCAATCCGGGCGCCCCGAGCGCAGCGGGCGCCCCGGTCAAAGCGGATCCAGAGGATCAAACGTGACCGAGACTTTAGCGGATCGAAGGCCACGTGGGGGGCGCCCCCAGGCCCTATATAAGGGACCTTCGACCAAGGCTTCAAAACATCAATTCTTCCAACGCCTCAAAGTTCTTCTACGCTCGCGCCTTGCTCCGGAAACGCTTCACCTCGAGCCGACGACATCCTGCTGCCCCGAAAGAGTCGACCTACTCCGGACGTCGGTAAAAAGAAGAGCGTATTTCTTTAATTAATATTTTATTGCACTTGATTTTGTAAATCATATTGTGTAACTTATTTGCGCCAAATATAGAATTACCCAAAGTAAACGGTCAACGATCGTGGGCCTTGGAGTAGGAGTCGACACAGGCTCCGAACCAAGTAAATCGATTGCGTCTGTGTGTCTTTTCGTTAATTTCCACTACATACCTATTCTTATACGAATCCGAAAGTTTTCCGATATTCACCCCCCCCCCTCTATCGGGCTTCTCGATCCAACAAGTGGTATCAGAGCGGGGAATTCAAACTTGGTGCAACCACCAGTTTGAAATAGTTTTTTTTCGGATTTTATTTCTTTTCTTTTCGAATTTAATTAATCTTTTTAATTATCTTTATCCCGCACTGCTAATCCAAGACCAAGTCTTGGGACACTTTTTTTGTAAAATTTCCTTTTACAGAACAAATGTCTATGCAAGAGGGATTCAGCACTGCTAGACCTCCACACTTCAGTGGAGAAGAATTTTCCTACTGGAAAAGTCGTATGGAGGTCCACCTAAAAACTCAGGTGGACATGTGGATCATTATCCAGTCCGGTCTGGAGATCCCCCGAAATGCAGAAGGACTTCCACAAAGCTACTCGGAGTGGGACAACACTCTAAAGCGCAAGATAGAAGCCGACGCAAAAGCGATGCAAACCCTACAATGCGGGCTGACAAAGGAAGAACTGAACCGAGTGGGCCCCTTCAACAGTGCAAAAGAGCTATGGACAAAACTGATCGAGCTGCACGAAGGGACTTCGGACACCAGGATCAGCAAAAGGGATCTGCTACTGAATGAACTCTACACTATCAAGAGGCCGACAACGAAATAGCAGCCCAGCTCCACGCACGAATCCAGGAGGTAATGAACGGTCTTCACTCAATAGGTCACAAGGTTGAAAACCGTGACCTAATAAGGTATACTCTAAACGCCTTTCCTAGAAACACCTTGTGGGCATCTATGGTAGATGCATACAAGGTCTCTAGAGATCTTTCTAAAATAAAACTAGATGAATTATTTTCTGAACTAGAACTGCACGAACAGACTAACACCAATTCGGTCGAAAAAAGGTATCGCTTTCATTGCAGGTAAAAATCTAAAGACAACGAAGAAGAAAACTGAACCTGAACCCCAGTCTGACACAGACTCAGAAGATGAAGAAGGAGATCAAACTAAACTGGTCCGGCTCGCTCGAAGCTACTACAAGGAGCTGAAGAACCGAACCAACAAACGAAAAACCGGCCGAAGAAAGGACGAACCAACTGAACCAGCAAACAAGCCAAATGTGACCTGCTACGAGTGCAAGAAAAAGGGCCACTACAAGTCAGAGTGCCCTAACCTAAAGGAGACGAAAAAGCCGAGAAGAAAGAAGGCACTGCAAGCAACCTGGGACGAGTCTTCCTCAGAAGAAGAAGAAGAGGCACCCCAGTCCAACCTCCTAGCTCTGACCGCCTCAGATAAAGTCGAGACAGAGTCAGAATCAGAACAAGAGGACGGCGAGCTGACCTTCACAGAAGACGGAGAAATTAAGGTAACTGGTTTTAATAGATTATAGTTAATTGAATTGATTTCTTTTCTTTCTCGTGATTTGGCAAAAGCCAAACTCCGGGTCGAATCCCTCCGACAGGAAGTAAAACTCCTGAAAGAGGGAGCTGACTCTAAACCCTCAACCGAGAAGGTTCAGGAAGGAACTCCCACTCAAGTTGAAAACCTTAAAAAGGTAAACTCCTCCCTGAAAACTCAGGTTAAGGATCTTAGATCAGCCTTAGAACGATTCACTTCTGGTTCCAAAAATCTTGACATGATTCTTGGGAAACAGAAGTCCGTTCTAAATCGATCTGGACTTGGCTACCGAACCAAATCCCGACAAAAATCGTATTTGGCTGTACTGAATCAGTCCAGAGGCAAAACTTAGGCATGGGTACCTAAACTATGCCTGAACAAACCAACTGGATCAAATTAGTATTGGATCCCCAAGGACAAGATTCACATCTTGCCTAACCATCACCGTGGCTTTAGTCCAGGGGGAGCCAAACTGAAAACCATTTTTATTATTAGATAAACTTGTCATTATTGATTTAAATTGATTGTTTGATTGTTTATTTAATTTCTGCAATAGACCATGCTTAGACTTAGGTTAGTTAAGGACTGAACAAACTTAGCTGAAATTTGACAACATAGTATTGGGTAGAGGTGAGATGATAGTACGTTGGGGAAACCAATTCTAATAAGATCAAGTTCACTTGGTCTCTTTAGACTGGTGGAACTGGCCGAAGCTACCGATCCAAAACCCAAACTAGTTAGACCAGAAACTTTTCAGAAATTGATTTTGAAAATGAAATTTCATTAAAAGGCTTTGTCAAGGAAAGGGTGGATGATCCCATAAGGCTTCGGCCAAAGAAGGCCTAGTGCCTCGCCAAGACCTGGAAGCCAATTTTTGAATTTCAAATTCAAATTAATTTTTGTTAAATTCGAATCTAACATAAAATTTCAGTTATTTATAGATTTAAACATAAATTTAATTGTTTTCAAAATTAATCAAACTTTTTCAAAATAACTTCTAATCTGTCTCACGAAACCTATAAGGTTAACATGATTGAAAACCCTAAGATTTAAGTGAGACAGTAGAATTAAGACTCAAGAAATTTTTTTTGGATAATCTTGTATTTGTCAAACCTTGGTCAAACCATGGTCAACCTTGGTCAACGCAGTCAACATGGTTAAACCATGGTCAACCTTGCCAAACTATGGTCAAAACAGTCAAAATCAATCCCAACCATGGTCAAATTGATTAAACCATAGTTAAACAATGACAAGACAAATTTTTGTCTCTACATACCCTTGAGCAGGGCGCCCGGGACCACACGGGCGCCCCCCCCCTTCACTTTTTCGTTCCTCGAGACAGAAAAGCTGTCTTGCCCTTGACCAGGGCGCCCGAAACCACGCGGGCGCCCCCATCACCTCCATTGCAGTCAAACCTGCAAAGCAGCCTGTTGAGGGCGCCCGGACTGTCCCGGGCGCCCCCAACCAGTCCTTTAAACTGCCTTTGGCAGCAGCCCTGACCAGGGCACCCGGAAGCTCCCGGGCGCCCCCATAAAATTGCCTATAAAAGGCATCCGAAACTCCTTCACTTCCCACACCAAAACCAACCTTCTTCTCCACTTCTTACTCTTCAAGAAGACCTTGCAAGTCCTCTCTCTCAACTATGCCTCCTCGAGCCGTCCGGTATGATTAGTAATTTTATTGTATTTAAATTTATTCCATGCAATATCTTTATTCATTCTTTAAACTCTCTTAACTTAGAAGACGCCGACCAAATCCGGCCAACCCCGGTGCCCAACCTAGTCCCGACCCTAGATTTCCTAATCTAGAGTTATGTAATAGGTTCGCACAAACAATCT
This sequence comes from Boesenbergia rotunda, assembly GCA_024364735.1. Classification (NCBI taxonomy): domain Eukaryota; kingdom Viridiplantae; phylum Streptophyta; class Magnoliopsida; order Zingiberales; family Zingiberaceae; genus Boesenbergia; species Boesenbergia rotunda. The sequence continues at coordinate 238,353 of JAGFNQ010005970.1, forward strand.
ACAAGCCTATTAAAATGAGTTATCTCAATAAGCACTTTTTTACCCAATCATGCCCTGTCACCATGAACATCATCAATTTCTATTAATTGGACAATCTTGTCTTCTGCACACATACCATAAATGAAACCCTATGTGCAGAGTTTTACAACAACATAATTCGACAAGATAATCTTATGTTTCACACCACTGTCCAAGGGATTCCTTTGACTATGACCCCGACTTTGTTGAACCGATTCCTAGGACTACGACCCTCTCAGTCCACATTCTGCTGTTATCCTCCTAGAAACCCCCCATTTGACCCTCCCTACTCAGAGATTACCCTAGATACCATACACTCCTATTTCTTTCGGGCAGACCTCCCAGCAAATAGACGCTTCCAAGCTGTTGAACTTCAGGCCCAGAACTATGCCTTGTATAGAGTACTAGTCCGCTGTATCCTACCACTCTCCACCAGAGACCTAGGGACTATGCGACCCTTTCATGCTTTTCTTCTTTATGCCCTAGTTCATCACCTTGACCTAGACATTGGACTTCATATGTTTCATACCATTCTGCATGCGTCCAGTGTCACGACCCAGGGACGTGTGCACACACCATATTGCCACATCATCACATCCCTCCTTCATCACCACGGTCGGGACATTACCGTTGGTGAAATTTCCGCTATGACCGACTTTGACGAAATAGGATTTAGGAACTTTTCCTTAGCGGGTCTAGAGGTGTCGGCTACCGGGGTTCTTAGTTGGAGACGACAGCAGGCCGGAGCACCAGTCGACTCAGACGAGGAGATTGAAGTCGACGTTGGAGATGTAGCTGCAGCAGCCCAAGCACACATCAACGAGCCCGCTCCACCGACACTCTACGTGAGAGTGACCCGTATGGAAACACAGATCCAAAGCCTCCGAGAGGAAATCGAAGCCAATCATGCCGAAGACGTGGAGACAAATCGGGGCTACTACACCGAGTATATGAGCGCCCTTAGAGCTGAGCGAGAGGCCAGAGATGCACAGTATCTAGAGATGATGGCACGATTTGATGCATGGCAGCCTGGCCCGTCCGATCAACCCGGTCCTTCATCTTAGATTCACTTGGCATTGTACCTATTTGACTGCCCCTACTCAGTAGGGTTGACTTGTGCTTGACTGTTGACTATGTTGAACCTAGAGTACCTGCTTTTATTTTATGATGACTAGTTTATGATTATTGGTTTCTTGTTAATTAGTTAGGATTGTGTTCAGTAGAATAGTTTAACTCAATTATTTTTACTCTACTTGATTTCAAAAATAAGTTTTCTAAAATTTTCTATCTTTGAAAAACTGTTTTATTTAAATTTCAAAATCAGTTTTCATTTTCAACTTAGCTTTATTTCAAAAATCAATTTTAAAATCTTTTCGACTTAGTTTTATATTAATTTTAAAACTACCCTCTTCAAAACTAGGGCTTTTTTCCAAATTGAACTTAGCCTAGGCTTTAACCCTAGAACTGCATGCACCTATAGACTTAGAAGCCAGCATCTCACAAGCACCTTAGGATACTTTTGATTGATAACCTAGAAAGGGTCGAGATGCTTAGGTCTTTTGTCTCAATTCAAGATGCTTTAAGTCAGTGCATCTGCAGAAATTGGGGCACTAAATACAACTTATACAGCAATCAAGTTAAGTGTCAAGATTAGAAAATCTAACTTGAACAGAAACACTTAACTTGACTAACCCTAGCAAAAACTACTGTATATAACAGTTAGTAAGTAGCTAATTGGGTTAGACAGGTCCCTATAGACAAAAATTGATTGATTTAGTGAAAATCAAACTGGTTCAGTACAGCAAACTCTTATTTATTTCCTTTATCCATGCTATTCTTATTTGTTTTGATATATGGCAAAGGGGGAGAGATAGGAAAGGAGAGAGTAAAGTAAAATTTTCAAATTTTTTTAAATTTTTCTATACTCTATCCTTTATTCAAAAAGGTTGCTTTCAAAAAGTTTTACTTATTCAATTTTTTTTGAAAAATACTTAAGCTTTCAAAATTTTGCAAAGTACTCAAGCTTCAAAATTTTTTCAAGCTTTCAAATTTTGCTAAAGTACTCTAGCTTCAAAATTTTTTCAAGCTTTCAAATTTTGCAAAATACTCTAGCCTTTCAAAAGGTTTCTACTTAAGCTATTACTCTAAAGCTAAAGTTTTTCAAAATTGTTAAGTACTAAAGTGTTTCAAAAACTACTAAGCTAACATTTTGAGTACTTTAAAACTTAAGACTTTAAAAAATTTTCTGTAAGTACTCAAATTATGCTTTAAAAACTCTACTATGTACTTTTAAGTTACTTATAAGTACCTAAAACTTAAGTTTTCAAAGTACAAGTAAAGTCTTTAAAAAACCCCACGAATTTTTGAAAAATCTAGGGGGAGATTCCTTTCAGGGGGAGGGAATAAAACTTTTTTCATATGTTGCTTAAACTTAACTTTTTGAACTAGGGTTGCCATAAATCAAAAAGGGGGAGATTGTTGGTGCAGAATGCACCTAAGTCAAACCTGTGTTTTGATAATGGCAACATAGGTCAAAAGTTAAGTCTTTCTTATTTTCTAACAAGTTAATCAAGTGTGCAGGAAAAGCCCTAGCGAAGGACTGCTAGGCACTGGCAAAGGAATGCCAGGAAAGAAAGTCCTAGCGAAGGACTGCTAGGCTCCAGGCGAAGGACAGTCTGGGACCGAAGCCCTAGCTAAGGACTGCTAGGCAACTGGCGAAGGACTGCCAGTTTACAAAAACCTGACAAAGGACCGTCAGGCAAAAGTCCAACCAAAGGAACGGTTGGCATCAGGTAAATTCTCCCGAGAGGAGTAGGTGAGGACGCGTTCCCCGTCGAGGGAACAGTAGGCGTCGGTTCGACCTAGGGCTCCATTTTGGAGACCAAAGTCAGAACCAAGACAGCCAAAGGATAGAGTTTGACCCGGTCAATCCGGGCGCCCCGAGCGCAGCGGGCGCCCCGGTCAAAGCGGATCCAGAGGATCAAACGCGACCGAGACTTTGGCGGATCGAAGGCCACGTGGGGGGCGCCCCCGACATCCCGGGCGCCCCCAGGCCCTATATAAGGGACCTTCGACCAAGGCTTCAAAACATCAATTCTTCCAACGCCTCAAAGTTCTTCTACGCTCGCGCCTTGCTCCGGAAACGCTTCACCTCGAGCCGACGACGTCCTGCTGCCCCGAAAGAGTCGACCTACTCCGGACGTCGGTAAAAAGAAGAGCGTATTTCTTTAATTAATATTTTATTGCACTTGATTTTGTAAATCATATTGTAAGATCGATGCACGTGAGAGGGGGGCTGAATCACGTGACTTAAAAAATTAAATCAGAGTGCTTTAAAAAGCGTGCACAGCGGAAATGAAAGAGACGAAAAACAAACACACAAACACGAACGATTTTTACTTCGTTCGGAGCCTTCGGCGACTCCTACTCGAAGGCCCAGGTCCCTCGGACCTTTCCGTTGGGCAATCTACTAAAACTCTCTATCGGTCAACCCCGATAGAGTAGGCGAGTACAAATGAATTGAAAGTGTGACAACCCCACACTTTCAAGTAATTAAGTGCAATAAAGTATTAAAAGAAATTCTTCTTTTTACCGACGTCCGGAGTAGGTCGACTCTTTCGGGGCAGCGGGACGTCGTCGGCTCGAAGTGTAGCGTTTCCGGAGCAAGGCGCGAGCGTAGAAGAACTTGAAAGCTTTGGAAGAAGTGTTATAGTTCAACCTTGGTCGAGGGGCTCTATTTATAGCCCTGGGGGCGCCCGAAACGTCCGGGGCGCCCCTCTGCGTGGCTGCCGATCCGCAGCCCTCTCGGTCAAGCACTTGATCTCTTTATCTTCGGGATCACCTTTGACTGGGGCGCCCGACGCGCGCGGGGCGCCCGATTTGACCGGTCAAAGCCTCATCTCCTTGGCTTCGCGAGGGCGAGCTTCGGCAGCTGGCAGTGAGGTGGCACAGGGGGCGCCCGATTCAAGAGGGGCGCCCCGAATAGCGCTGCTGTCGGGGCGTTTACCTCTCCGCGGACTTGGGTTGACTCTGGGGCGCCCGACACATCCGGGGCGCCCTGCTCAGCTACGGCCTCACTCCTTTGAGGCTCTCTGAGCTGCAGAATCATAGTCCTTCGGTCCTGCATCCAGGGTTAGTCCAAAACAAGGCTAGCACAATTTTATATGGACTAAAATAAGATACAATTCTAAGTTAATTAGATCCTGTCTCCCAGACCAGGATCTAACCAGGACTCAACTTAGATCACCTAAATGGGTCTAAGTTGGACCGCGCCTAAAGTCCAAGATTGGACTCGTCCTCACTGGGTCGCTCCTCCAGTGACTTACCTTACTTACCCATTGTGCAGCTCTGCTTGACTTCTTGACCCTACCAGGACTTCCTGCCAAGGCTCAACCACCCTGGTCTTCTTGCCAAGTCTCAACCAACTTGGTCTTCAGCCAGTTGTCAGGTCCCGCGGACCCAACTGGACTTCCCGCCAGGACTCAACCATCCTGGACTTCAGCCTGGTGTCTGGTCCTAAGTCTTTCAATCCTGCACACTTGGTAAAGAGGTTAAACACACACAACCCTAACTTTAACCACTTTGTCATACATCAAAACCCGAGTTTGACCGTTAGTGCAAACTGCACCAACAATCTCCCCCTTTTTGATGTATTGACAACTCAGGTTAAAGTTAGAGAAAAACTAGCAGATACATGCAAGTAAAAAAAAATAAGCATGAAAGAATTAAGTAGCAAATAGAATTTTCTAAGCTTTAACCCTACTCTCCCCCTTTGTCATTCATCAAAAAAAACATACGTATATTAAGTTACGGAGAGTAGGATCCAAAGCTAAGTGATAGGGAAAACTAGACTTAGGCAAAATAGATTAAGTAAGATAAATAGCCTAAGTGAAAAAAGGAACTCCCCCTAAATCAATTAACTTAGCTTTCAAAACTAACAAATAGTTTTCAACAACATTATTTTTCAAATGAATTAGAAATATTTTCAAAGTTAAGCTTGACAATCTTTTTAAAAGAAAATATATAAAAATTTCCCAAATAATACATATTTTTCAAAGCCAAAAGAAACTTTGCTACTGAGCTTTAACTTAGAAGAAGGAAGATATTTTAAGAATAAGCTTTAAAAGTTTCAAGACCATTATTCAATTTTTAAAACTAATTTTTCAAGAATATGCCTTAGATTCTTTTGAAAATAGTTATACTTTAAAAGTAATATCATAGACTTAATCAAACTATTCTTAAAATTAATTTTCCAAGTTAGTTTGAACTCCCCCTTAACTTGACAAGCCCTTAGAATTCCTTGTCAATTTCAAGGTAAACATTCTATTATGTCCTAGGGATATCCAAACTACAAATAAAAATATTTCAAAAGAATCATTTTTGGAAGTAAATCAATCAAAATATTTTGATACTTTCTAGTATAAGAACAAGCTAATAGTGGATTTTCAAAAAACATAAGTGTTTTTATTTTAAAGTTAATTTGAAAATAGTTTATCAAAGAAAATTAGTAAAATTTGAAAAAGGAGATTTGCAAGACCCAAAAGTACGGATTTTTCAATGCTAAATAGGAATTGCAAGGAACTATTTATAAGCATAATCCTAATATTTTTCAAACAAAACAGTAAAAATAAGACATGTATGGCATCTCTTAAAATAGGTTTAGATATAGGGCATTTTTATTTTTAATCACATGTTTTAATATAATAGTTTAAAAGTATTTGAAGAGAGATTTTCAAGAGGATTGTTTAATATTTTGAAACAAAATTCGATATAGTAATAAAGTTATTATTATTATTTTTAAATGATAATAAGAATATCTTTGAAAGCACACAAAAATTGAAACTAAGTTTTGAAAAGGATATAATTGAAAGAATAAAAAAAGACTTTAAAAAATAGTATTTTTAAACCAGTTATTTTCAAATATGTTATAAGGGATTTGTCAAAAAGATGTATAGAAATATTTTCCCTCCCCCTCAACTCGATATTTTCCATAAGTCCTTAGGGGTAAGTTCGTAAAAGAACAAGCAGAAAGAGAAAAGGAAACAAAAGAGTTTTTTTTTTTTTTTTTGGTTAAGTTGGTTTAATTAAGGATTAGGTGTAGGCTTAATTAAGCCTTTAGTGTGGGTTTGCTTTTAGGTTTGGTTTAATTAGGTTTGGATTCATTAGATTTAAGTTTGGTTTAATTAAAGTTTAATTAGGTTAATTATATTTAAGTATGGTTTAATTAAAGTTTTTAGTTAAGTTGGTTAAGGTTGGTTGGGTTGATAAATTTTAATTTAAACATTAAAAATTAAGTTAAAGTTTTAAAATTTAATTATGATTTTAATTGAAGTAATATTTAAAGTTTAATTTTAATTATGATTAAGAATTAAAGTTTAATTTTAATTAGGATTAAGAATTAAAGTTTAATTTTAATTATGATTAAGAATTAAAGTTTAATTTTAATTAGGATTCAATTTTGGTAAAATTAAATTAAGATTTAATTAAGAGTTAAAGTTTGATTTTAGTTAAGATTAAGATTAAAGTTTAAATAATTAAGATTTTTAATTAAACTTAAGGTTAAGGTTTAATTAATTAAGAATTTTAATTAAGATTAAGGTTAAAATTATTAAGAATTTCAATTAAGACTAAGGTAAAATTTTAATTACAAGCTTTAGTTATTTGGGGATTAAAGTTAGAGGTATTTAAATGAAGTTTTAATAAAGGGTTGAAGTTCAATTAGGTAAAATTTTAGGGGTTAAAATTTAATTTGGTCGAATTTTAAATAAATTAAAGTTAGTTAAGATTTAATTAAAGATTCAAGGTTAATTCATTGGAGTCTGAATAAAGATTGAAATTCTAATTAATTAAGGATTAAAGTTGATTAAGGATTAAAGTTTATTAAGGATTCAAGTTTAATTAATTAAGGATTAAAATTTGATTATGTAAAGAGTTAGATTTTTAATTATATTAATTAACGTTAAATTTTAATTTAATTAAAGTTAATTTAAGTAAAGTTTGATTATGCAAATTTTAGTTAAAGTTAAAGTAGATTTTAATTAAGGTTAATTTTTAATTTATGTTGAAATTTAATTAGATGAATTTTTAATTAAGGATTTAATTAGGTGAAAAATTAAGATTTAGATTAAGTTAAAATATGATTTAATTAAGAATTTTAAAGTTTAATTTTAACATTTAAATAAGATTCAAACGATTAAAATTTTAATTAATATTTAATTTGGTGAAAAGAAAGTAAAATTTTATCGGTTAAAATTTAATTAAGTAACGGTTAGGTTAAAATACCCAAGTTTCAAATTTTATTGTCTCTAATCATCTCACTCAGTCTAATATTGACATTCAAAGGGATCCTATAGTTTGTGTGAGATGAGCTTGAATTTGATTTTTAATTTTAATTATTTTTTTTTTTGAATTTGAATTTGAATTTTAAATTTTGAATTTGAATTTGAATTTTTGAATTTGAATCTTATTTTTGAATTTTAATTTTAAATTCGTTAATTTGAATTTTGGATTTAATTTAGTTAATTTGAATTTTGAAATTTAATTTAGTTAATTTGAATTTTGAATTTTGAATTCGTTAATTTGAATTTTGGATTTAATTTAGTTAATTTGAATTTTGGATTTAATTTAGTTAATTTGAATTTTGAAATTTAATTTAGTTAATTTGAATTTTGAAATTTAATTTAGTTAATTTGAATTTTAAATTTTGAATTCGTTAATTTGAATTTTGGATTTGAAAGGTAAGATTTTAAATTCAAGTTTGAGTTTTAAATTATCAATCAATGATTTGAACTTATTATCCTTATTCATCTCACTTGATCTAAGTTATCAAACAAAGGGATCCTATGATTTGTGTGAGATGAGTTTGAGTTTGATTCATAAAAGAAGTTAATCTGACCTTTTGTTAGATTCGGGTTTGACAAAAAGTAGTTTAAACGTATACTTCGATAATTAGCTTCCAGGCGGGAGGCGAGGCACAGGGGCCTTCTTTGGCCGAAACCTTATTGGAGCAACAACCTCTTTCTAGACAAAGCTGCTTAAGGAAGTTGTACTTTAACCCTACTTGTTGAGACACCCTGGTCTAACTAGTCTAGGATGTGTCGAGATAGTTTCGGCTAGTTCTCCCCGAGAGTCTGTCTAGCGTACCGTTATCTCGACCCACCCTAATACTAAGTAGGTCAAGAGTCAGATTAACTTTTAAGACTAGTCCTAAGTGCCCACCTGGGCAAAGGCTGATTTTGAGGTGCCAACTAGTTTGGTGCCTCCCCTTGGATTATAGGTTGGGTGCTTTGGGTTGTTAAAGTGGACTCTTAAATTTTCTTTGAATTTTGAATTAGTTAAATTTTTTAATTTGTCTTTATTAGGAATTTTTGTAATGCTTAAATTATTGTTGGGTTTTAATTTCGAATTACCCAAGTTTGTAATTTTCAGTTTTGAAGATTTGTTAATTAACTTGGGTTTATTTTCAAGTTTAATGGTTTTTGAATTTTCGATTACAATTGAACTATTAACTGAGTTAAAAACTTTATTTAGATAAACATTGATTTTATCGAGGGTTAGATTTTCACAATCTGAATTAACTTGGTCAATGTTTTGTTTAACCAAGTCAGAGTTGAGTTTGTTCTGGTCTGAAAAGTCTAAAATATTGCAGGAAGTTTTTAACAAAATGTGTATTTCGGGAGGATTTATAGAGATATCTAATTTATTACAAGAACCTTCTACACAGTCAGATATTTCAGAGATTTGCTCAGAATCATGCAAGACATTTGTATTAATAATACTAGGGGTATTCTTGTAATTTACCTCAATCGCATCCCCTAATTTAGTAGGCTTTACCGTTGGTTCAGGCTCGACTTTAGTTGCAAATTGGACTTGATCTTCCATCTTTAAGTTTGGTTCTGCGATTGATTTAGTAGACTCATCTTCAGCTTTAAGCTTAGGCTCATCCAGCTCCTTCAAATTCTCGTGCAATTCATTCAGCCGAGTCCATAGGTCATATGCGTTGTTATACTTTTCCAGTCTGCAGGAAATTTTGTTAGGCAAAACTGCACAAATTAATTTATTTACCTGCTTGTTCAGTTCATCATTTTGAGATTGGTATCTCAGGGCTAACACGTAGTCGAAGTCTTGACTGCCCAAGAAGATCTCCATTGATCGCCTCCAATAGTCGAAATCTTCTGGATAGTAGTGTGGGGGCTCGTTGACATTTCGCCCTTGCATCTTATTTTGCGCCATTTAGAAATCTTGCACACAAAAAATAGACCAAACAAAGTCCCAAGACTAGGTCTTGGATTAGTAGTGCCGGCAGATATAAATATATAAAAATAAAATGACCAACTCGAATGGTGTTGCACCAAATTCGTGTAAAATCGATCGAAAAAAAACTAATATATAAATATTGATAATAATATCAGATTTAGACTGTGAGCAAAAAAAAATCACAGACAACGATAAAAACTGGATTTCCCCCGGCTCTTACGGTGGTTGCACCGATATAGAGCGTACCAGGCTCTGATACCACTTGTAAGATCGATGCACGTGAGAGGGGGGGTGAATCACGTGACTTAAAAAATTAAATCAGAGTGCTTTAAAAAGCGTGCACAGCGGAAATGAAAGAGACGAAAAACAAACACACAAACACGAACGATTTTTACTTCGTTCGGAGCCTTCGGCGACTCCTACTCGAAGGCCCAGGTCCCTCGGACCTTTCCGTTGGGCAATCTACTAAAACTCTCTATCGGTCAACCCCGATAGAGTAGGCGAGTACAAATGAATTGAAAGTGTGACAACCCCACACTTTCAAGTAATTAAGTGCAATAAAGTATTAAAAGAAATTCTTCTTTTACCGACGTCCGGAGTAGGTCGACTCTTTCGGGGCAGCGGGACGTCGTCGGCTCGAAGTGTAGCGTTTCCGGAGCAAGGCGCGAGCGTAGAAGAACTTGAAAGCTTTGGAAGAAGTGTTATAGTTCAACCTTGGTCGAGGGGCTCTATTTATAGCCCTGGGGGCGCCCGAAACGTCCGGGGCGCCCCTCTGCGTGGCTGCCGATCCGCAGCCCTCTCGGTCAAGCACTTGATCTCTTTATCTTCGGGATCACCTTTGACTGGGGCGCCCGACGCGCGCGGGGCGCCCGATTTGACCGGTCAAAGCCTCATCTCCTTGGCTTCGCGAGGGCGAGCTTCGGCAGCTGGCAGTGAGGTGGCACAGGGGGCGCCCGATTCAAGAGGGGCGCCCCGAATAGCGCTGCTGTCGGGGCGTTTACCTCTCCGCGGACTTGGGTTGACTCTGGGGCGCCCGACACATCCGGGGCGCCCTGCTCAGCTACGGCCTCACTCCTTTGAGGCTCTCTGAGCTGCAGAATCATAGTCCTTCGGTCCTGCATCCAGGGTTAGTCCAAAACAAGGCTAGCACAATTTTATATGGACTAAAATAAGATACAATTCTAAGTTAATTAGATCCTGTCTCCCAGACCAGGATCTAACCAGGACTCAACTTAGATCACCTAAATGGGTCTAAGTTGGACCGCGCCTAAAGTCCAAGATTGGACTCGTCCTCACTGGGTCGCTCCTCCAGTGACTTACCTTACTTACCCATTGTGCAGCTCTGCTTGACTTCTTGACCCTACCAGGACTTCCTGCCAAGGCTCAACCACCCTGGTCTTCTTGCCAAGTCTCAACCAACTTGGTCTTCAGCCAGTTGTCAGGTCCCGCGGACCCAACTGGACTTCCCGCCAGGACTCAACCATCCTGGACTTCAGCCTGGTGTCTGGTCCTAAGTCTTTCAATCCTGCACACTTGGTAAAGAGGTTAAACACACACAACCCTAACTTTAACCACTTTGTCATACATCAAAACCCGAGTTTGACCGTTAGTGCAAACTGCACCAACACATATTGTGTAACTTATTTGCGCCAAATATAGAATTGCCCAAAGTAAACGGTCAACGACCGTGGGCCTTGGAGTAGGAGTCGACACAGGCTCCGAACCAAGTAAATCGATTGCGTCTCTGTGTCTTTTCGTTAATTTCCGCTGCGTACCTATTCTTATACGAATCCGAAAGTTTTCCGATATTCACCCCCCCCTCTATCGGGCTTCTCGATCCAACATAATGTTCCGGTCCCATAAAGAACACCATTTAATGTTATGTAACAACAATTGTTACTAAAAGTTAAATAGTAACCCTTTTCATTCAAGCATGAAATAGATACAATGCTCTTTATTAACGAAGGAACAAAATAACAATTATCCAATTCTAAGACACGTCCAGTAGGGAGCTTTAGCAAATATGTTTTGATGGCAACAGCAGCAATCTTTGCTCCATTTCCAACTCGCAGATTCGCTTCTCCCTTGACGAGTCTTCTTCTATTCCTTAGCCCCCGTATGTCATTACATATATGTGAGCTACACCCAGTATCAAGTACCCAGGTGTACGAGGAAATAGAGTGACATTCAATAACGAAGATGCCTGAAGAGGATGGGGCATCGGATGCCTTCTTCTTCAAGGACTCAAGATAAACCTTGCAGTTTCTTCGCCAGTGGCCCTTCTTGCCACAGTGATGGCAAGTGCCTTTTGGTGCCTTTTCAATCCTTTTGTCCTTAGTTAACTTATTGGTGTCCAAAATGGAACGTATATTCAGAGAAGACATGATCAGGTGATTATCCTAGAAATACAAATTGAGGTTATGTGATGAGAAGAATGCATCAATATACATTAATTAAATCCTATTTATTTTTCGAATTGAATAACCCTTTTTATCAATTCAGGAGATCGTAGGAACATCTCCAAATAGGTTGATATCCGACCATAGATAAGAACAACCATGGCTGTGGCCATCAAGTTATTCTTAGCTATGAAGGTAGGTAATTATACCGATTACATATCACATATATGTAATTATCACTTTATGCTATCAACTAATTGAATGTTTGTATAAATCATTGGGTTGTTAACTCATTAACAAGTATGCAACAATATACATAGCACCCAACTGCACCTCTCTTTACATCGACCTTGGCTGTGGCACAACAAATCGATGCTCCAAGCTTAAGGCTGACCCATTAATCAAGAAACAGTTTTAATATGGTTGGAGCTCATTCAACCGTTTAGTCAGGCTTGGATGTGTCCAACAACCAAAACTAAAGATTGACCTCTAACTCCAACTATATTAATCATAAACTAATTCCATGGTTTGAACATGTTGAGGTTCAAGCCGGGCATGGATGTGTCCATCAACCCAAACGAGAAACAAAACTCTGGTTCTAACCATATTAATGGAAGGTATTGGCCTTAATATTTTGTAAGTGGTTTTGGGTCTCATCCTTTCTTTTCTAAGCACATTCATGACATATAATTATGTCATGTACTAACGATTTCCTTAATAAAGTATGTATGTGACTTAATTTATCAAGTCTCATCAATTGAATTAGGAACCGGATTTCCTAATTCTAATTTCATACATTATTCAAGGAATTATTTTGGGAAACAATTTCCTAAATTGTCATAATCAATTTCGGAAATAATATGTTTAAGACTTTGATTTCTCTAAATCAAATCTTATTAAATTAAGAGACAGATTCCCTTAATTCAACCACATATTATTTTCATGAAAATCTTATTTAAGAAAACTCTATAGGAAACCATTTTCCTAATTAATTTTGGAGACAACAATATGTAAGAGCATCACCTCTTAAATCAAATAAGGAAATTATCGTTTGAGAATCACCTCAAAATTTCCAAGATTTGATTATATATTTTATTTATGGATTTATTAATTACAACAAAATATTTTCTTTGGGTGGCTCCCCGAGGCTCAGATACCCAAAAAAAAGAATTTGTTGTAAATCTAATTTGGTCCGCTCCCCGAGGCGTAACCAAATTAAACATGACAATTTTATTGAAAAATAGGAAATTAAATTACAACAACTAACTTTAAATTGGATGGCTCCCCGAGGCTCAATCCAAAATAAAGAATTTTGTTAATAATTTAAAACCAATTCGAATTTAATTGTCAATTAATGATCCATAAATTTGTCTAGACTTTCTTTGAAAGAAAGTGCTCAAAATTGCGAGATTTCATAATAGGTTTTCAGAATAATTGTAAGTTTCTGGTACAAAGAAAACTTATATATTTCCAAAATTCAAAAATTTCCAAAATAGGAAATTTCCATAATTGGAAAGTTTCCAAAAATGGGAAGTTTTCACAATTATCATAAAATTTCAGAAACTAAGATATTTCAAAAGTTTGTGAAATTTCATGAGGATTTCCAAACTTTGAAATTCCTAAATCTAAAATTTATCATAATTGGAAAGTTTCCATAATTGGAAAATTTTCCAAAATTGAGATCATGACAAAGTTTTCCGCAAAACACTTATATGATTATGTCGAACACTAACCGGCTCTGATACCACTGTTGGGACCGGGTGCATGTTGACATGGATATGAGTTCGTAATTTTAAAATTTAATTACGTGCAGTGGAAGGTTTAGCATAAATAATTTCTCAAATTATTTTAATCACGTATCTAGCATGCAACCTTATGTTGTGTAGACATGATCATACATTTAAAATTTTGTAGAAAGTAAACTAATTTACTTAATACCTCGCGTAACTCGTAGAAAGGGACGAGATCCAACCGTAGCATCCCTTGGAAGCTCCGCCTCTATTCGCGTCCACGCCAAGTTTTCTTCGAGATGACTTCACCAAGCCACGAGTTTCGTGCCGACAAGAACTACTAGATTCTCCAAAGGCACGACAAGAATACCAAGAGAGAGATGAAAAACTAACCACCAAACGAAGAACGGAATCAAGATTCTGGGAGGAAGGAAGGAGTCGCGCCCGCTTCTTCTTCTTCTTCGGCTTCTTCTTGGTGGTGGAAGCTCACGGCAAAGGGGGAGGGCTCTAGGGCCGGCGGCACTAGAAGAGGGAGAGGGAGAGAAGGAGAGGGAGAGAGGCTAGGCAAGAATCCTTGATCTCTTGGATTAATCTCCAAGCCTTGCCTTGGTACCTTTATATAGTAGCCTCTTAATCGCCAAGTCTCCTCTTAACGGAATAAATTTTTCAAAAGAAATTTATCTTATAAATTTTTCTATGAATTATTCCGTTATGCCAAGTTTTTATTATAACTTAATTTATAATAAAAACAACCATGTCTCCCCTTTTATTATGGAAAAAAATTTCTTTATATAAATTTCCTTATATAAATTTCTTTGTCATGGTAAATCAATCCATTATTGATTTTATAAAATAAAATAAACCAATCCATGGTTCATTTTAATTTCCATGAAAATAAATCTCTTTATATAAATTTCTTTATCATGGTAAATCAATCCATTATTGATTTTATAAAATAAAATAAACCAATCCATGGTTCATTTTAATTTCCATGAAAAATAAATCTCTTTATATAAATTTCTTTATATAAATTTCTTTATCCATAATTTTATAAAACAAACCACACTCGGTTTATTTTATAACTTGAACCAAACGATTTGGTTCTCCCCTTTTAATGTGGCTGGCCAAACAAAGAGGGTGTGGACCCTCTTTGGCCGGCCAAACCCAAGCCATGACCTTACGAATTAAACCCATTTAATTCGTCCAATAAGTCTTCAAAAGACTTAGCCATTTTGTGCTTCCGATGCGTCTCTGAAAAATTCAGATTCGACTTATCTCTCTTGATCGAAAAATCCAATTTTCAACTTGTTTTAAATCCCTCGGATTACTCGTAGTGCGTGTGACTAAATAGGCTTTCGATTTATGTTGGCCGTCTATAATTAACCAATTATAGAACGATCATGAGTGGCACCTAGTAGTACATCATGATCCCCAATTAATCGAAAGATCAACGGTTGACCTCAGAAATTATTCTGAAACCCTTCAGCAGCTCTAATGAATCGTGCCTCATTTCCTTCACCATCTTATACCCACTTGGTTCAGGACACGGTCTATGTGTGTCAGTCCCCACTAGGCTGACTACGTCACACCTAGCCCAAGCAATGTTTTTCTCGTCCTACGGATTCTAGTTACTCTCATGTATCTGAGAGATTCATACTCTGAACTTGTGATGCTCTGGCCAGAGGCTTCGAGTAACAATCCGACGATAGGCCTTGGGTATACATCTCCTCGCAAGGAGTGGTGAATTCTTTGTAGGCTGTTCAAACATCTTCGGGCACTTCGGCTTATACCCAACCATCCTGGGTCCACACCTCCTTAGAGATGCTTGCTTAAGATGTCAAAGTATAAGTCTCCATGACCAAGATGACTTGAACACCGCAAGTCAAAGGAACGTCGCACTTAAGCTGTAGTAAGAACTTCATTGACATATCTATTAGTAGATTACCATATGAAGTTTTACAGCCAGTCACTCCAATGAACTAGTTCCCTTAACTAGCATTCATGTTTATCTCCGGACATCCCAATGTCACCAGCCAGTGAGAATCAGCTGATTAGAGAATAACCCATGCTAGTCTCAACAGAATTGATAGTGTCTGTATTTATCAATTCATCGACTAGGAACAATTTCAATACTTCACAATTGCACATGTAGAGATAATCACTAGTTGTGAATTCATCACAAATTCTCTCATGTTGTGAATTGTATTACGGACATTCAGTAAATAAGTTTAAGATCTCAATCAAATACACAAACATGTATACTCAAATAATGAATATTCATTTACTAAAATAAATGATTACAATCATAAGGCGATTGCCTTAGGACACTTCTCTCACAATACTAACACTGCTAATTCTAACTGATACCTTTTTGTCTCTATTTCGCAGATGACGTCATGCTTTCCCGAGCTATCCATCGATTCCTAAAGTGGGAACAGGCTAACGAGCAGGCCCTGCTTCTTGCTCCAGTTCCCTCTGTAACACCCGCTTTTTTTCCGTAAAGAGGCGTTACGCTAACATACGTAGGGGCATGTGAACATCGTAATGCAGCGGAATAATTTAAACTTACACATACATGCACCTAACTATCCTTCCTAACATAATGACATGGGAACTTAGCATATTAACATCATACTTAACATCATGTCATAAAATCACATAAGTCATCCATTAGGCACATAAGTAGCAAGTGTAAATTGTTCTTGACAACACCATCCTAGGTTTAGCATAAGGCTTGTAAGTATATCATTCCTTGACCAAGTCACTACCACACACACATTCCTGCCCCTCCTGCTGCTTCCTTATTGTCCTCTTGCTTGATCTGCGGTATAAGGAAAATAAGACTATACGCACATTGGCTTAGTAAGACCCTTTCCTACTCACTAAAACCATTCGTCACTTAATCATGAGCACATGAAACATTAACATGACTTGGTGCTTTACATAGAACATAAGCATATAAAATCATTTGGCATGACATAGTTCTTATATAGTACATGAGCATAAAATACACTTAACATGGCATGATACATGACATAAATATACTTAACATGGCATGATTCCTAACATAAAACATGGGCATATTCTTAATATAAACATAAGCATAAAACATTTACTATCATGCATAATTCTTAACATAAAACATAGGCATAAAACATTTACTATCATGGCATAATTCTTAACATAAAACATAAGCATAAAACATTTACTATCATGGCATAATTCTTAACATAAATCATAAGCATAAAACATTTTCTATCATGGCATAATTCTTAACATAAAATATAAGCATAAAATAGTTTCTATCATGGCATAATTCTTAACATAAAACATAAGCGTAAAATATTTTCTATCATGGCATAATGCATAACATGAATGAATGCATGAGTCAAATGCATATACATAAGGATGCTTAATTTTAAATCATACTTTTAAATACTTAAACATAATCATCACATCATTGGGGTCCCCGGCTTGTACCACATATATACATCATATGCGTACATCCCTAAGTAAATACGAGGTAGCTAGTCTCGACCTACTAGGGTAAGGACAGCTATGGTAGTCCCCGAACCGAGGCGTTCTTAAGGTGCCCATCCCTATTGGACAACTTCGGTAGTCCCAGAACCGTGGACAGCTACGGTAGTCCAACACCGAGGCGTTCTTAAGGTGCCCATCCCTTGGACCCATATTTCGGTCTGGTACAAGCCCATTCATAAAGTAAAATATCTTCACATGCTTCATCATTCATAGCACATACATTGCATACTTAAAGATGTGAACATAATCTTGTTACATGAAGCATGACATAACATACTTGGAATTTCATCATTCATACTTAATTCATATCATCATTATGCCTTCATCATTCATACTTATCATTCATACTTAAGGCATGAACCTTATCTTCATTCATCTTCTTTATTCATAAAACATGACATACATACATAATCATAGTGTCCATCATAGAGCATGCATGGGTAAAATTCATGTGAACAGGATACATACGACTTATGTTCATGGCATCCTACATTACTTAGGTTCATATCATTCATCATAGAACATGCATAGACCTTCATAAACATATACCTATTATAGGCATTTAACAACATACATGCATCATTCTATATAGCATGACCCTACATCAAATACATGTGTTCATGGAATATGGTTAAAACATTCATGAATGGACATAGCACATAACTTAAACATACAAGGTCATGGCATATAACCCATAAAGCTAGGGTTGTAGGTAGCATAAACATTCTTGCAACATCCTTAACATATACATACATCATAGTAACCTATAAACAAATATCATTGGAACCTTAACCCAACCCAACCCCTAGTTTCTTGACTTGGCCGAAAGTTCATGGGTGGAGGCTCCCTTATTCAATCAACATGAAAGGTTCCATAAGTAAAAAGGAAATTCATACATTACATACAAAGCCATAGGGAACCATTAGACCTCATAATTGGAGCTAACCCTAATTTTATTAGCCCTACCCTTGACCTTGGCCGAAACCCTAGAGGGTCACAAGCACATGGAAAAATTCATATAATTCCTATTTTACATCTAATACCTTACATATAATACCATAGGAAGCCATTAGAACCCTTGCTTGGAGTTAACCCTAACCCCTTGCCCTAAAACTCATCTTGGCCGAACCTTACAAGGGTCACAAGGCTTACAAAAAGTCATATCAATCACCATTAACACCCCTTGTAACATGAGGAAACATAAGAAATTTGCTTGAAGAGTTAGATCTAAACCCAACCATGAAACCATGGTGGTGGCCGAAACCCTAGAGGGTATTAGGGTACTCTAAAAATTCTCCAAATCCTATTTTATTCTTTATTCATCATAAGAAAGCATTAGAAAACATGAGTGAGATTTTTAACATCATTTTTGGACCCAAAAAGCATGGTGGCCGAAACTTACAAGGTCATAATCCATGGTTTTTCTCAATACAAATCTTAAACAATCATCTTAAATCATGATAAACACATAACTATTATACCACAGGTGAGAGCGTCTTACCTTGGTTTATCTTGGTTATAGACCTTAGATAGGGAGGAGGATGAAGACCTTGTTGTCCCTTGACCACCCCTAGCCTTTGTAACCTTGTAAAAAGCCTTGGATCTTGAAGGAGAGGCCTTCTTGTGAACTTTTCCCAAGGGAGAACCCTCCTATGGGGTTCGGCTAGAAGGAGGAAGAAGAAGGAGAGGAGAGGCTTGGTGGATGAAGAGAAGAGGAATAACTATCTTAAGTGTTAAGTTATCATCCCTCTCATTTATACACAATGAAGATGTTAGTGATATGAGAGAAGTGTCCTAAGGCAATCGCCTTATGATTGTAAACATTCATTTTATTAAATGATAATTCACTATTTGAGTATACATGTTTGTGTATTTGATTGGGATCTTAAACTCATCTACTGAATGTCCGCAATATAATTCACAACATAAGAGAATTTGTGATGGGATCACAACTAGTGATTATCTCTAAATGTGCAATTGTGAAGTATTGAAAATATCCCTAGTCGATGAATTGATAAAAACGGACATTATCAATTCTGTTGAGACTAGCATGGGTTATTCTCTAATCAGCTGATTCTCACTGGCTGGTGACATTGGGATGTCCGGAGATAAACATGGATGCTAGTTAAGAGAACTAGTTCATTGGAGTGACTAGCTGTAAAATTTCATATGGTAATCTATATAGATATGTCAATGAAGTTCTTACTGCAGCTTAAGTGCGATGTTCCTTTGACTTGCGGTGTTCAAGTCATCTTG
Source organism: Boesenbergia rotunda (assembly GCA_024364735.1). NCBI lineage: Eukaryota > Viridiplantae > Streptophyta > Magnoliopsida > Zingiberales > Zingiberaceae > Boesenbergia > Boesenbergia rotunda. The sequence continues at coordinate 257,551 of JAGFNQ010005970.1, forward strand.
GTCATGGAGACTTATACTTTAACATCTTAAGCAAGCATCTCCAAGGAGGTGTGGACCCAGGATGATTGGGTATAAGCCGAAGTGCCCGAAGATGTTTGAGCAGTCTCCAAAGGATTCACCACTCCTTGCGAGGAGATGTATACCCAGGCCTATCGTCGGATTGTTACTCAAAGCCTCTGGCCAGAGCATATCATGTTTAGAGTGCGAGTCTCTTAAATACATGAGAGTAATTAGAAATCCAAAGGACAAGAAGGACATTACTTGGGCTAGGTGTGACGTAGTCAGCCTAGTGGGGACTGACACATATAGACCGTGTCCTGAACCAAGTGGGTATATGATGGTGAAGGGAATGGGGCACGATTCATTAGAGCTGCTGAAGGATTTCAGAATTACTTCTGAGGTCAAACCGTTGATCTTTCGATTAATTGGGGGTCATGATGTACTACTAGGTGCCACTCATGATCGTTCTATAATTAGTTGATTATAGACAGCCAACATAAATCAAAAGCCTATTTAGTCACACGCACTACGAGTAATCCGAGGGATTTAAAACGAGTTAAAAATTAGATTTTCCAATCAAGAGAAATAAGTCGAATCTGAGTTAATCAGAGGCGCAACGGAAACTTAAAATGGCTAAGTCTTTTGAAGGCTTATTGGGCGAATTAAATGAGTTTAATTCGCGATCAGTTCGGCTCGGTTTGGCCGGCCATTAAAAGGAGGATAAATCAATTTATTTGGTTTAATTAATAAAATAAATCTAGCGCGATTTGTTTTATAAATTATGGATAAATAAATTTGTGTAAAGAAATTTATATAAATAAATTTATAGAAATTTATTCTTTTATGAAAATTAAAATGATCCATGAAATGGTTTATTTTAATTTTATAAAATCAATTATGAATTGATTTTTCCATAATAAGAAAGTTTATAAATTTCTTATAAAATTTATTCCATAATAAAAGGAGAGAAGGTATTTGTTTTATTATAAAGTTAGTTATAATAAAACTTGGCTTAAACAGAATAATTAATAAGAGAATTTATAGAATAAATTTCTTATGAAAATTCCGTTATGCGGGAGACTATATAAAGGAACCAAGGCTAGGCTTGAATTCCTTAATCAATTGAGTAATCAAGAGATTAATTCTCTCCCTCTCTCTTAATCTCTCCCTCTCCTTCTCTCTTCTCCTAGGGTCGGCGCCCACTTCTTCTTGCAAGAGCCGGCGCACCTCAACCCTAGGGCCGGCGCCTCCTCCCCTTAGGGCCGGCGCACCTCCCTCACATCACCTTGAGATTGGCGTGTGCAACCATCATCAAGAAGGAGCCAAACAAGAAGAAGAAGAAGCGGGACGCATCTCCTTCCTTCTCGGAATTTAGATTCCGATTCTTGGTGGTTAGTTTCCTTCCTTCTCTCTTGATCTTCTAGTTGTGCCTTTAGAGAATCTAGTAGTTCTCGTCGGCACAAAACTCGTGGCTTTGCAAAGTCATCCCGAAGAGAACTCGGCGTGGACGCGAATAGAGGCGGAGCTTCCAAGGGACGCTACTGTTGGATCTCGTCCCTTACTTCGAGATACGCGAGGTATAAAGTAAATTAGTTTACTTTTCCACAAAAGTTATAATTTATGATCATGTCCACACATCATAAGGTCGCATGCTAGATACGTGGTTAAAATAATTTGAGAAATTATTATGCTAATTCTTCCGCTGCACGTAAAAATTTAAAATTTTACGAACCCGTATCCTTGTCGACATGCACCCGGTCCCAACAGTGGTATCAGAGCGAGGTTAGTGTTCGACATAATCATATAATTGTTTTGTGGAAAACTTTGTCATAATCTCAATTTTGAAAAAAAAAATTCAATTATGGAAACTTTCCAATTATAATAAATTTTAGATTTAGGAATTTCGAAGTTTGGAAATCCTCATGAAATTTCGCAAACGTTTGAAATATCCTAGTTTCTGAAATTTTATAATAATTGTGAAAACTTCCCATCTTTGGAAACTTTCCAATTTTGGAAATTTTTCTATTTTAGAAATTTTCCAATTTTGGAAATATGTAAGTTTTCTTTGTACCAGAAACTTACAATTATTCTGAAAACCTATTATGAAATCTCGCAATTTTGGGCACTTTCTTTCAAGAAAGTCTAGACAAATTTATGAACAATTAATTGACAATTAAATTTGAATTGGTTTTTTAAATTGTCAACAAAATTCTTTATTTTGGATTGAGCCTCGGGGAGCCGTCCAATTTAAAGTTAGTTGTTGAAATTTAATTTCCCAATTTTAAATGAAATTGTCATGTTTAATTTGGTTGCGCTTCCGAAGCGGACCAAATTGGATTTACGACAATTTATTTTTCTTTGGGTATCTGAGCCTCGGGGAGCCACCCTTAGAAAAAGATTTGTTGTAATTAATTAAATCCATGAATAAAATTTGACTTAAGAGGTGATGCTCTTGCATATTGTTGTCTCCAAAATTAATTAGGAAAATGGTTTCCTATAGAGTTTTCTTAAAAGAGATTTTCATGAAAATAATATGTCGTTGAATTAAGGGAATTATCTCTTAATTTAATAAGATTTGATTTAGAGAAATCAAAGTCTTAAACATATTATTTCCGAAATTGATTATGACAATTTAGGAAATTGTTTCCCAAAACAATTCCTTCAATAAAGTATGAAATTAGAATTAGGAAATCCGGTTCCTAATTCAATTAATGAGACTTGATAAATTAAGTCACATACATACTTTATTAAGGAAATCGTTAGTCATGACATAATTATATGTCATGAATGTGCTTTAAAAGAAAGGATGAGACCCAAAACCCCTTACAAAATATTAAGGCCAACACCTTCCATTAATATGGTTAGAATCGGAGTTTTGTTTCTCGTTTGGGTTGATGGACACATCCATGCCCGGCTTGAACCTCAACATATTCAAACCATGGAATTAGTTTATGAATAATATAGTAGGAGTCAGAGGTCAATCCTTAGTTTTGATTGTTGGACACATCCAAGCCTGACTAAGCGGTTGAATGAGCTCCAACCATATTAAAACTATTTCTTGATTAATGGGTCAGCCTTAAGCTTGGAGCATCGATTTGTTGTGCCACAGCCAAGGTCGATGTAAAGAGAGGTGCAGTTGGGTGCTATGTATAATGTTCCATACTTGTTAATGAGTTAACAACCCAATGATTTATGCAAACATTCAATTAGTTGATAGCATAAAGTGATAGTTATATATATGTGATATGTAATCGGTATTATTACCTACCTTCATAGCTAAGAATAACTTGATGGCCACAGCCATGGTTGTTCTTATCTATGGTTGGATATCAACCTATTTGGAGATGTTCCTACAATCTCCCGAATTGATAAAAGGGTTATTCAATTTGAAAAATAAATAGGATTTTTATTAATGTATGTTGATACATTCTTTAATCATTCTTCTCACATAATCTCAATTTGTATTTCTAGGATAATCACTCGATCATGTCTTCTCTGAATTTGCATTCCATTTTGGACACCAATAAACTGACTGGGCCAAACTTCATGGACTGGCTTCGAAACCTGAGGATAGTCCTCAAGGCAGAGAAGCTTGCCTATGTCCTTGAAGATCAACTTCCCAACCATCCTCCGGAAGGTGCAACTCCAGACCNACATCATATGCGCGCATCCCTAAGTAAATACAAGGTGGCTAGTCTCGACCTACTAGGGTAAGGACAGCTACGGTAGTTCTCGAACCGAGGCGTTCATAAGGTGCTCATCCCTGTTGGACAGCTTCGGTAGTCCCAGAACCGTGGACAGCTACGGTAGTCCAACACCGAGGCGTTCTTAAGGTGCCCATCCCTTGGACCCATACTTCGTTCCGGTACAAGCCCATTCATAAAGTAAAATATCTTCACATGCTTCATCGTTCATAGCACATACATTGCATACTTAAAGATATGAGCATAATCTTGTTACATGAAGCATGACATAACATACTTGGCATTTCATCATTCATACTTAATTCATATCATCATTATGCCTTCATCATTCATACTTATCATTCGTACTTAAGGCATGAACCTTATCTTCATTCATCTTCTTTATTCATAAAACATGACATACATACATAATCATAGTATCCATCATAGAGCATGCATGGGTAAAATTCATGTGAACAGGATACATGCAACTTAGGTTCATGGTATCCTACATTACTTAGGTTCATATCATTCATCATAGAACATGCATTGACCTTCATAAACATATACCTATTATATGCATTTAACAACATACATGCATCATTCTATATAGCATGACCCTACATCAAATACATGTGTTCATGAAATATGGTTAAAACATTCATGAATGGACATAGCACATAACTTAAACATACATGGTCATGGCATATAACCCATAAAGCTAGGGTTGTAGGTAGCATAAACATTCTTGCAACATCCTTAACATATACATACATCATAGTAACCTATAAACAAATATCATTGGAACCTTAACCCAACCCAAACCCTAGTTTCTTGACTTGGCCGAAAGTTCATGGGTGGAGGCTCCCTTATTCAATCAACATGAAAGGTTCCATAAATAAAAAGGAAATTCATACATTACATACAAAGTCATAGGGAACCATTAGACCTCATAATTGGAGCTAACCCTAATTTTATTAGCCCTACCCTTGACCTTGTCCGAAACCCTAGAGGGTCACAAGCACATGGAAAAATTCATATAATTCCTATTTTACATCTAATACCTTTCATATAATACCATAGGAAGCCATTAGAACTCTTGCTTGGAGTTAACCCTAACCCCTTGCCCTAAAACTCATCTTGGCCGAACCTTACAAGGGTCACAAGGCTTATAAAAATTCATATCAATCACCATTAACACCCCTTGTAACATGAGGAAACATAAGAAACATGCTTGAAGAGTTAGATCTAAACCCAACCATGAAACCATGGTGGTGGCCGAAACCCTAAAGGGTATTAGGGTACTCCAAAAATTCTCCAAATCCTATTTTATTCTTTATTCATCATAAGAAAGCATTAGAAAACATGAGTGAGATTTTTAACATCATTTTTGGACCCAAAATGCATGGTGGCCGAAACTTACAAGGTCATAATCCATGGTTTTTCTCAATACAAATCCTAAACAATCATCTTAAATCATGATAAACACATAACTATTATACCATAGGTGAGGGAGTCTTACCTTAGTTTATCTTGGTTATAGATCTTAGATAGGGAGGAGGATGAAGACCTTGTTGTCGCTTGACCACCTCTAGCCTTTGTAACCTTGTAAAAAGCCTTGGATCTTGAAGGAGAGGCCTTCTTGTGAACTTTTCCCAAGGGAGAACCCTCCTATGGGTTTCGGCTAGAAGGAGGAAGGAGGAGAGGAGAGGCTTGGTGGATGAAGAGAAGAGGAATAACTATCTTAAGTGTTAAGTTATCATCCCTCTCATTTATACACAATGAAGAGGGGGCAAGTGAAGAGACATGGTGCCTCCTCTCATGGTGACTCTTCACTTTCTTTGGCCTTAACAAAAATCCACTTCATTCCCTCATAGCACTCCCTTGCTAGGTGAATTGGTTAGTATATGCATGATGGTATACTAGGTCTAAGGTTCAATCATTGGTGCATGCACTTTATTTTTATTTTATTTTTTTTCCTTATTTTTGAAAATTCCCCTAAGACTCACCCATAATCATGCTAATATTCCTAATTAAAACCCATTTATATTTATATTAAATTCTACTTAAAATCCACTAATAACCATGGTACTAGAAAAGAGCATATAAGGCCCATTAGTGCTTAGCTTCTCAATTTAAATGGGAAAATCATGGATAACTAAGCTAAAATTCGTACTAGTATCTCTAGGTTCCTCAAACACTATATAGACATGATCAATATTTTTAAAAAAAATATTGAGAAAATTTTTTGGGTCGTTACAAAAAGGGGCTTCACCCCTTTGCTTCTAGACAACAACTCGAGCACTCAAACACACTACGACAAGCTTTCGTGCTCTAGTTTTTTGTGTTGATGACATTCAAGATCTATGACTCGCCGCTCCAACTAGCTCAGCCTTTCTTCTTATGTGTCGTCGGTATAAAGTTTTAAATTCTGTTTTGTACTTAAACTCTTATAATTATACATCATTTTTCGAACTATAGATTTGCCCAATGAAAATGGTCAAGGATCATAGGCCTTGGAGTAGGAGCCGTTACAGACTCCGAACTATGTAAAACAAACTGCGTTAGCTGTGTTTGAATTGTGCATTTCTGACTGCATTTAAATCTGTGTTTCTGCAAAATTTAGGTTATCGATATTCACCCCCCCATCTATCGATTACATCGATCCACACATAGAAGTTAGCATCTCACATGCATATTAGGATACCTTGCTTGTTAACTTAGACTGGATTGAGATGCTTAGGCCTATGCCATGACTCAATGATGCTTTAAGTCAGTGCATCAAATGTACTTGGGGCAATAAATATAACTGAACATCAATCAAGTTAAGTAATCAAGCTTAGAAAATCTAACTTGATCAGACTACTTAATTTGACCAACACAAGTGAAAGCTACTATTTTATAATAGTTAGTAAATAATAACCTGGGCTAGACAGGGGCCCAAGGATGTATATTTTTTTATTTCTTAATTTATTTTTTTAAATTATTACTTGTTTAATTTTTCATACTTAGACTCAAATCATGCTTTGACTCAAATGGGTGAACTAAATTGGTTCTAAAAGTTTTGTTCTTAGTTTATTTTCTATTATTTATTGTTCATTAATTATCTGCCTAGCTCAAAAAATTTTTAAAACAATTTACTTAAATTACTTACTTGCCTCGCTGAAAATATTCTTTTTTTGCATTATTTTTTTGTTACATTATCGACTTGCGTTAACTTAAAATTAATTTTTTTTCAAAATTTAACTTACTTATTCAAAAACCCCATGGGCTCTGATACCTAAATTTTTCTTTTTCTAATTTTTTTTCTTTTCTCCTTAATCAATTTTTTTTGATATATGGCAAAGGGGGAGAGAAAGGAAAAGTGGAAAAGTGGAAAAGTTAAAATGATAATTTTCCAAGAATTTTTTTTACTAAGTAGCAAAAGAAATTTTCTTTTAAGGGATTTTTTCAAACATCTACTTAGTACTACGATTTTTAAATTTTTCAAAATTTACTTAATACACTGCTTTTTCAAAAGCTTATACTTAGAATTTTTCAAAGTTATCAATACGTCTTTCAAATTGAAAAATGCACATGTTTCAAAAGCTTCAGGAGGAGAGTTTTATATCAAGGAGGAGTTTCATGCATTTTCAATTTTGCAAGTTTTTTTGAAAATTGAGCTTAACTCAAAACCTAACATATCAAGGGGGAGCTTTGTACATTTTCTTCTTCAAATATTTCTAACTTTAAAAAATTGATCCTACTTTGAAAAATGTTATACTATGATTCTTTAAATGCTTTTGCTAGTTACATAAATGTCTGTTTTAACTTCACTTTTAAACTAGGTTGCCATAAAACAAAAAGGAGGAGATTGTTAGTGCCGGAAGCACCAGATCTAACCTGGTTTTGATAATGATAAAAGGTTCAAAGTTAAGTATTGGTTTCGATCTAACATGTTTTACTAAGTGAGCAGGAAAGTCCTAGTTTACCTAAGCATGAAGTCTTGACCTACAGAGATGAGCACGAAGTCCTAGTTGAGGACTGGGCATGAAGTCCTAGCTAAGGATTGGGCATGAAGACATGGTTCAGAAGACTAGGCACGAAGACGTGATTGGGGGTCAGGCTCCGAAGACCTTATCCGGAATATCCGGCAAGAGACTTAGTCGAGTGAGGACAATGGATAGAAGTAGGGATGAGTCGAGGTACAGACATCTCGAGATCCAGACGCTTTGAAGACCGAGCAAAAGTCCAACTGGAGGTGCCGGTTGGCAATAGGTAACTTCTCCAGAGTGGTGTAGGTGAGGACACGTTCCCCAGAACAGAGAATAGTAGGCGTCGGTCCGACCTAAGATTTCATTTTGAAATCCAATGTCAGAATCAAATATCACCAACTATCGTAGATGCATATTCCATATTTATATTATTGTTTTGGACTAACCCTGTGTTGCAGACGAAGAAAATGCAACTCGACGCATCTGGGGTGCCTGAGATGACAGGCGCTCCTATATGAACAACTCAGCCTGGGCAGGGCTGAGTTGGCGAAAGCTGATTGGATCACCACATCATCAACACAGGCGCCCCAGAGCCTCTCAGGCGCTCGAGAAGGATAGAGTTTTGACCAGTCAGAGGATAGAGATGTGGTTGAATCGCTGAGTTGGGGGCGCCCCTATATGTACTTGAGCACTTGAGTGCTTATATAAAAGGGGGTTTTGACCCCATCTTTCGTAATCAGTTATTCGCATCATTGGTGTTAAATTGTGCTACTCTGAAATGTTCCAAAAACGCCGAAATGCTACTCTAACAATGGCACGTTCTCTTTTCATTTTCATTGCAAGTTGCTAGTATAATTTTGCAATTTCTTTTGCACTCAAAATTGCATATATGTAACATCCATTTCTGAACTTATAGAATTGCTCAACATAAACGGTCAAGCATCGTGGGCCTCGGAGTAACAACCATTACAGATTCCAAACTAAGTAAAAACATACCTGTTGATGTTGGTATTGACTTGAGCTTATTATTTCCATTGCGTTTACTCTTTACTTGAATCCGAGAAATTTTTGAATCAATATTCACCCCCCTATCTATCTCACCAATCCCACAATATCTTCGAATCAGGATCAGATTTTCCTGATCTGAGGTGCCTTAGTTGGGAAATGAAGCACCTCAGATGCCCTTTTTAAGGGTGTCTTTACCGAGAGCAAAGATCATCAATTGCTTCTATGTTAATCAAGCTCACACGCTCATCCAATGACTTTCTCATCTTCTTGTTGCAGCCTCACTTCGACAAGACAACGTCCGACTACTGTCGGATGATCTACGCCAGCACACGAACTGATCCAGATCCAACTTAAGTATTGGTAACGAGTTTATTTTCTTGTACCTAATTTATATCAAGTAGGAAGTGTAGGGTTGTTACACTTCATATTTATTTCTTGTACTCGATCACTCTATCAAGAGTTTACCGATAGAGGGTTTTTACTGAATTGCCCGTCAGAAAGGTCCAAGGGACCTAGGCCTTCGACTAGGAGTCGCCGAAGACTTTGAACGAAGTAAAACAATGACCTGTGTTCAGATTTTCTATTCCCCTTTTACTTTCGTTGTGAGCACACTCTCTCTATTTCAAAAAGCGAAACATTTTTTAAAGTCACATGATTCACTTCCCCCCCTCCTTCTCACATGTAACGGTCCTACACTAAAATCTTTTTTTCTCATTTTCAAAGCAAAGCAATGAAAAATTAAAAACACTTTTTATTTACTTGGTTCAAAGCCTTCGTCGACTTCTACTCCAATGCCGACAGTCCTCGACTACTTTTGTTGGGCAATCCACTAATTTCCTTTCTCCAAAAAACTTTCAATGATAGTGAAAGCATACAATATGTAAAAAATGATAATAATACCCTACTATCTGTAGGACCGGTGCCGTCGATAGAGGGGGGGGGTGAATATCGATCGAAAATCTTTTGCGGAAACTTCGTAAACTTTCGATCTACTCAGAGCATTAGTGTAGTGGAACAGTAAATAAAAATAACGTAAAAACAAGACAGGGACACAGCGGGATTTTTACTTGGTTCCCGACCCCCCAGGGTCAGTACATCCAAGGCCTATGCACGGGAACGCCCGTCCACTATTGGTCTCCTTCCCGGACTTTCCAGAGGCGGAGAAACCCGACTTACAGTGCAGGATTACATGCAATAATATAAAAAATTAAGTGCGGAACTTAAATAAAAGCAAACCAACAAGACAAAGTCTGAAGCTCGGCCGATCTGGACCTCCGAAGTGCCGCGCACTTCCTCCTGGAGCCTCCCGGTCGTAGAGACTCGTCTCTAGCGTGTTGTCGTCGGTCAGAATGCTTGGAATCGCTTTTGGAAGTTGTGTTTCAAGCAAAGGGGTTAGAGCCCCTTATATAGCACTCCTGGGGGCGCCCTGGACGTCGGGGCGCCCCTAATAACTCGGTCAAACCTTATCCTTGCGCCTACCTCACCACAGGTGATAAAATCTTTGACCAGGGCACCCCGAGCCTCCCGGGTGCCCTCCTGAGCGCTTATTTGCATTTCGAACCTGAAACAGCAAATATAGGTTTCAACCCGGGCGCCCCGGATGCTCCGGGCGCCCCGCTTGACACCTGTTCTGCCTGCTTCACATTACTGCATCTTTTAGCACTGTCTGGGGGCGGCCCCACTGTTGGGGGTGCCCTGGTTGCATGGGGGCACCCCCTGTTGGTGCAGAATGCACCCAAGTCAAACCTGTGTTTTGATAATGGCAACAGAGGTCAAAAGTTAAGTCTTACTTGTTTTCTAACAAGTTACTCTAGTGTGCAGGAAAAGTTCTAGCGAAGGACTGCTAGGCACTGGCGAAGGAATGCCAGGGTAAAAAGCCCTAGCGAAGGACTGCTAGGCACTGGCGAAGGAATGCCAGAGTCAAAAGCCCTAGCGAAGGACTGCTAGGCGCCAGGCGAAGGACAGCCTGGGACTGAAGCCCTAGCGAAGGAATGCTAGGCACCGGGCGAAGGGCAGCTCGACATCCAAGACCTGACAAAGGACCGTCAGGCAAAAGTCCAACCAGAGGAACGGTTGGCATCAGGTAAATTCTCCCGAGAGGAGTAGGTGAGGACGCGTTCCCCGTCGAGGGAACAGTAGGCGTCGGTTCGACCTAGGGCTCCATTTTGGAGACCAAAGTCAGAACCAAGACAGCTAAAGCTGTATAAACTAACCACTTAATGTTTTGTTGTGTTTTGGACTAACCCTGGATGCAGGACCGAAGGAACGAGTGTCTGCAGCTCAGAGAGCCTCAAAGGAGTGAGGCAACAGCTGACCAGGGCGCCCGGAGTGTCCCGGGCGCCCCCAAGGTGAACACAAAACACATAAGTAAAAAGCAGCTTCAAACAGTACAACTCCCGGGCGCCCCCTGCGCTGCGGGCGCCCCCTGTACCAACTGTCGAAGCAGCTCTCTTCGAAGCCAGATAACACTTTGACCCGGTCAATTCGGGCACCCCGAGCGCTCCGGGCGCCATGGTTAAAGCTGATCCCGAAGATAAAGGGATCAGACGCTATCCGAGACTTTAGCGGATCAAAGGCCACGTGGGGGGGGGGGGGGGGGGGCGCCCCCGACATCCCGGGCGTCCCCAGGCCCTATATAAAGGACCCTCGACCAAGGCTTCAAGATACAACTTCCGTTCAACTCTTGTACGCTCTTCTGCACTCACGCTTCGCCTCGGAATCCTTCCAACTCGAGCCGACGACATCCCGCTGCTCCGAAAAAGTCGATCTACCCCGGACGTCGGTAACAAGAGCTATTTAAAGTTTACTGTACTTAATTCTGCAATAATATTGTGTAAACTATTTTGCGCCCTATATAGAATTGCCCAATGTAAACGGTCAACGACCGTGGGACTTGGAGTAGGAGTCGACACAGGCTCCGAACGAAGTAAAATCGACTGTGTCTCTGTGTTGTGATTTTTAATTTCCACTGCGTACTTGCTCTTGGTTTTTCGAAAAATGATTTCTGATATTTACCCCCCCCCCCTCTATCGGTTTTCTCGATCCAACAAGTGGTATCAGAGCGGGGAAGTTCAAACTTGGTGCAACCACCAGTTTGAAATTTTTTTTCGGATCTTTTTATTTCCTATTTTTTTTCTTTTCGAATTCTCATTAAATATTTCGTTCAAATTTTTTTTTCGAGGCTGGTGCAACACCCCTCGTTATTTTATTCATCCAGCACTACTAATCCAAGACCTAGTCTTAGAAAATTTGTTTTCTGTATGTTTTCTGTTTCAGATTAAATGGCCATGCAAGAGGGATTTAGCACCGCCAGACCTCCACTTTTCAGTGGAGAAGACTTTTCCTACTGGAAAAGTCGTATGGAGGTCCACCTGAAAACTCAGGTGAACATGTGGATCATCATCCAGTCCGGTCTGGAGATCCCCAAAAGCGCCGAAGGACTACCTCAAAGCTACTCAGAATGGGACACCGCTCTGAAGCGCAAGATAGAAGCCGACGCAAAAGCAACTCAGACTCTCCAATGCGGATTGACAAAAGAGGAGCTGAACCGGGTGGTCCCCTTCAACAGTGCGAAGGAGCTTTGGGCAAAATTGATCGAGTTGCACGAAGGGACATCAGATACTCGGATCAGTAAGAGGGATCTGCTCCTGAACAAACTCTACACCATCAAGATGGCCGACAACGAAACAGCAGCCCAGCTCCACGCACGAATCCAAGAGTTGATGAACGGTCTTCACACTATAGGTCACAAGGTTGAAAACCATGACTTAATAAGGTATGCCTTAAACGCTTTCCCTAGAAACACCTTGTGGGCATCTATGGTAGATGCATACAAGGTCTCAAGGGATCTTTCAAAAATAAAATTAGACGAATTGTTTTCCGAACTAGAACTACACGAACAAACTAACACCAATATGGTCGAGAAAGGTATTGCTTTCGTTGCAGGTAAAACTGGAAGGACAACAAAGAAGAAGCCAGAACCTGAACCCGAGTCTAACTCAGACTCAGAAGACGAAGAAGGAGATCAAACTAAGCTGGTCCGACTAGCCCGAAGCTACTACAAGGAGCTGAAGAATCGAACTAACAAACGGAAAATCAGTCGAAGAAAGGACGAACCAGCTGAACCCACGAATGACAAAAACAAGCCCAACGTAACCTGCTACGAGTGCAAGAAGAAGGGCCACTACAAGACAGAATGTCCAAACTTAAAGGAAATCAAAAAGACAAGAAGAAAGAAATCGCTCCAAGCAACCTGGGACGAATCTTCCTCAGAAGAAGAAGAAGAAGCACCCCAATCAAACCTACTAGCCCTGACCGCCTCAGAAAAAGTCGAGACTGAGTCAGAATCAGAATAGGACGACGGCAAGCTGAGCTTTTCAGAAGACGGCGAAATCAAGGTAAGTGGTTTCAATAGATGTCAATTAAGTGAATTAATTTCATATCTTTCTCGAGATTTTGCAAAAGCCAAACTCCGAGTCGAATCCCTCCGACAGGAAGTAAAACTCCTAAAAGAGGGAGCTGACTCTAAACCCTTAACCGAGAAGGTTCAGGAAGGAACTCCTACTCAAGTTGAAAAACTTGAAAAGGAGAACTCCTCCCTGAAAAATCAGGTTAAGGATCTTAGATCAGCTTTAGAACGATTTACATCTGGTTCCAAGGGTCTTGACATGATCCTTGGAAAATAGAAATCAGTTCTAAATCAATCCGGACTTGGCTATAGAACCAAATCCCGACAAAGATCTTACTTTGCTGTACTGAATCAGTCCAGAGGTAAAATTCAGGCATGGGTACCTAAACTATACCTGAACAAACCAACTGGATCAAATCAGTATTGGATCCCCAAGGACAAGATTCACATCTTGCCTAACCATCACCGTGGCTTAAGTCCAGGGGGAGCCAAACTGAAAACAATATTCATTATTAGATAAGAATTTAATTCTTAATTGCAATTGCTTAATTGATTGTTTATTTAAAATTCATGCAATTTACCATGCTTAGATTTAGGAATGATTAGTATAAGGACTGAATAAACTTAACTGAAACTTGACAACATAGTATAGGGTGGAGGTGAGATGATAGTACGTTAGGGAAGCCAATTTGGCGGAACTAGCCGAAGCTACCGATCCAAGACCTAAACTAGTTAGACCAAAAATTTTTCAAAGAATAATTTTGAAAATGAAATTTCATTAAAAGGCTTTGTCAAGGAAAGGGTGGATGATCCCATAAGGCTACGACTAAAGAAGGTCTAGTGCCTCGCCAAGACCTGGAAGCCAATTTTTGAAATTCAAATTCAAATTATTTTTTGTCAAATTCGAATCTAACACAAAATTTTAGTTATTTGTAGATTTAAACATCTTTTCAAAAATTTCAAAGTTAATTAAGTTTTTAAAATTTAATTGTTTTCAAAATTTTCAAAATAGTCTTCTCTCACGAAACCTATAAGGCTAACGTGATTGAAATCCCTAGACTGGGTGAGACAGTAGGATTAAGACTCAATTGGAAATTATTTTGATACCTATGAGATAATCCTGTATTTAAGGATCACAGTCAAACCATGGTCAACACAGTCAAACCATGGTCAACATAGTCAAACCATGGTCAACATAGTCAAACCATGGTCAAAGCAGTCAAATCAATTCCAACCATGGTCAAACCGATTAAACCATAGTTAAATGATGACAAGACAAAATTTTGTCTTTACCTATACTACTCTAGGCGCCCGGAACCACGCGGGCGCCCCCACCCATACCTTTTCTTAAAAAAAGCCGACTCTGACCTTTAATCAGGGCGCCCGGAACCAAGCGGGCGCCCCCATCACTCTCAATGCAGCAAAAGCTGCAAAGTAGCCTGTATGAGGGCGCCCGGGCTGTCCCGGGCGCCCCCAACCAACTAAAAGCCACTGCCTTTGGCAGCAGCCGCTGACCGGGGCGCCCGGAAGCTCCCGGGCGCCCCCATGGAAATGCCTATATAAGGCACCCGAATTCCCCCTCTCTTCCCACACCAAAATCAACCTCCTTCTTCACTTCTTTCTCTTCAAGAAGACCTTGCAAGTCCTCATCCTCAACTATGCCTCCCCGAGCTGCCCGGTATAATTTTATTTATTTTTATTGCATTTAAATTTATTTTTAATGCAATATCCTCATGCTTCTTTTAAATTCCTTAACTTAGAAGACGTCGATCAAACCCGGCCAACCCCGGTGCCGAACCAAGTCCTGATCCTAGGTTCCCTACCCTAGAATTATGTAATAAGTTTGCTCAAACCATTCACAACCCTATTAAATCAAGCTATCTCAATAGGCATTTCTCTACCCAATCATGCCCCGTAGCCATGAATATCATCAACTTCTATCAATTAGATAATCTTGTCTTCTGCACTCACAATATTAATGAATCCTTATGTGCAGAATTTTACAACAACATAATTCGACAAGATAATCTTATGTTTTACACTACTGTCCAAGGGATACCTCTGTCTATAACCCCTACTTTGTTGAATCGATTCCTTGGACTGCGACCCTCTCAGTCCACATTTTGCTGCTATCCACCTAGGACCCCTCCATTTGATCCTCCCTACTCTCACATTACCTTAGATACCATCCACTCCTATATTTATAGGGAAGGACTCCCCGCAAATAGACAATTCCAAGCTGTTGAACTTCAGGCACAGGACTATGCCTTGTACAGAGTCCTGGTCCGCTGTATCTTACCACTCTCTACTAGAGATCTCGGGACCATTCGACCCTTTTATGCATTCCTTCTGTATGCCCTAGTCCACACCTTGATATAGACATTGGCCTACACATGTTTCATACTATTCTACATGCGTCCAATGTCAACACCCAAGGACGAGTACGCACTCCATACTGTCACATCATCACTTCTCTCCTTCATCACCACGGTCGTGACATAACCGTGGGTGAAATAACCGCTATGACTGACTTTGACGAAATAGGATTTAGGAACTTCTCATTAGCGGGTCTAGAGGTATCGGGCATCGGGGTTCTGAGTTGGAGACGACAGCAGGCCGGGGCTCCGATCGGTTCAGACGAGGAGGTTGAGGTTGACGTTGGGGATCTGGCAGCAGCAGCCCGAGCGCACATAGACGGGCCCGCTCCACCGACACTCTACGATCGAGTGGCACAGCTAGAGACATATGTTCAGAGCCTCCGAGAGGAAGTAGAGGCCAATCATGCAGAGACAATGGAGGCAAATCTGGGCTACTACACCGAGTATATGAGCGCCCTTAAAGCTGAGAGGGAGGCCAGAGAGGCACAGTACAGAGCTGACAGGGAGGCTAGAGATACACAGTATCACGAGATGATGACCCTATTTCGATCCTGGCAGCCAGGCTCCTCTGATCATCCCGGTCCCTCGTCCTAGATTCACTTAGCATTGTACCTATTTTGACTGCCCCTACTCAGTAGGGTTGACTTATGTTTGACTATATGACTATGTTGACTATTCTCTGTTGACCAGTTTATGAGTACTTTTTTTAATTCGGTAGTTAGGATTATGTTCTATAGAATAGATTAACTTTATTTTTTTACTGCTCTACATGATTTAAAAATTTGTTTCTAAAAATAGAATTTGAAAAACTGTTTTACTTAATTTCAAAATCAGTTTTCATTTTCGACTTAGTTTTATTTTTTCAAAACTTCCCCCTTTCAAAACTAGGGCTTTTTCGAAAATGGATTTAGCCTAGGCCCTAACCCTAGAACTGCATGCACCTATAGACTTAGAAGCCAGCATCTCACAAGCACCTTAGGGTACTTTTGATTGATAACCTAGAAAGGGTTGAGATGCTTAGGTCTTTGCCTTAATTCAAGATGCTTTAAGTCAGTGCATATGCAGTAATTGGGGCACTAGATACAAATTACACAGCAATCAAGTTAAGTGTCAAGTTTAGAAAATCTAACTTGAACAGAAACACTTAACTTGACTAACCCTAGCAAAAACTACTGTTTATAATAGTTAGTAAGTAGCTAATTGGGTTAGACAGGTCCCTACAGAGAAAATTGACTGATTTAGTTTAAGTCTAATTATGAATTGGTTCAGTACAGCAAAATCTTACTTATTTCCTTTATGCAATCTTATTTCTGCTATATTTATCTGTTTTGATATATGGCAAAGGGGGAGATATAGGAAAGGAGAGAGTAAAATTAATATTCTTTATTCAAAAAGTTTTCAAAAATTTTCTTATCCTTTATTCAAAAATCTTCAAAAATACTTAAGCTTTTCAAAATTGACTAAAGTACTTAAGTTCTTAAAGCTTTCAAAATTATTACTTAAGCTTTCAAAATTTTGCTAAGTACTCAAGCCTTTCAAAATTTTCTTACTTAAGCTTGTCAAAAAAATTTTTAACTTCTATAAGTACTTTAAGCTTAAGTTTTTCAAAACTGTATAAGTACGATGTTACTAAGTACTTAGGTTTTTTAAATTTATTAAAGTTTTCCAAATGTACTTTATTTATTAAGTACTTAAGTTTTCCAAATGTACTAAAGTGTTTCAAAGTTTACTAAGTACTTAAGCATTTTAAATCCTACTAAGTACTTAAGCTAACACTTTCAAAACTTTTGTGTACCTTAAAACTTAAAGCTTCAAACTTTTTAAGTACTCTAAAATCATGCTTCAAAAACTCTCCTATGTACTTTTAACTTAAGTTATTAAAAGATTTCTAAGTACCTAAAACTTAAGTTTTCAAAGTACAAGTAAAGTTTGTTTTAACCCCACGAATATTTGAAAAATCTAGGGGGAGATTCCTTCCAGGGGAAGGGAAAAAAATTTAACCTTTTCATGCTTACTTAAACTTAACTTTTTGAACTAGGGTTGCCATAAATCAAAAAGGGGGAGATTGTTGGTGCAGAATGCACCCAAGTCAAACCTGTGTTTTGATAATGGCAACAAAGGTCAAAAGTTAAGTCTTACTTGTTTTCTAACAAGTTACTCTAGTGTGCAGGAAAAGTTCTAGCGAAGGACTGCTAGGCACTGGCGAAGGAATGCCAGGGTAAAAAGTCCTAGCGAAGGACTGCTAGGCACTGGCGAAGGAATGCCAGAGTCAAAAGCCCTAGCGAAGGACTGCTATCCGCCAGGCGAAGGACAGCCTGGGACTGAAGCCCTAGCGAAGGAATGCTAGGCACCGGGCGAAGGGCAGCTCGGCATCCAAGACCTGACAAAGGACCGTCAGGCAAAAGTCCTACCAGAGGAACGGTTGGCATCAGGTAAATTCTCCCGAGAGGAGTAGGTGAGGACGCGTTCCCCGTCGAGGGAACAGTAGGCGTCGGTTCGACCTAGGGCTCCATTTTGGAGACCAAAGTCAGAACCAAGACAGCTAAGGCTGTATAAACTAACCACTTAATGTTTTGTTGTGTTTTGGACTAACCCTGGATGCAGGACCGAAGGAACGAGTGTCTGCAGCTCAGAGAGCCTCAAAGGAGTGAGGCAACAGCTGACCAGGGCGCTCGGAGTGTCTCGGGCGCCCCCAAGGTGAACACAAAACACACAAGTAAAAAGCAGCTTCAAATAGTACAACACCCGGGCGCCCCTTGCGCTGCGGGCGCCCCCTGCGCTGCGGGCGCCCCCTGCGCTGCGGGCGCCCCCAGCACCAACTGTCGAAGTAGCTCTCTTCGATGCCAGATAACACTTTGACCCGGTCAATCTGGGCACCCCGAGCGCTCCGGGTGCCCCGGTTAAAGCTGATCCCGAAGATAAAGGGATCAGACGCTGACCGAGACTTTGGCGGATCAAAGGCCACGTGGCGGGAGCCCCCGACGTCCCGGGCACCCCCAGGCCCTATATAAAGGACCCTCGACCAAGGCTTCAAGATACAACTTCCGATCAACTCTTGTACGCTCTTCTGCACTCACGCTTCGCCTCCGAATCCTTCCAACTCGAGCCGACGACGTCCCGCTGCTCCGAAAAAGTCGATCTACCCCGGACGTCGGTAATAAGAGCTATTTAATGTTTACTGTACTTAATTCTGTAATAATATTGTGTAAACTATTTTGTGCCCTATATAGAATTGCCCAAAGTAAACGGTCAACGACTGTGGGCCTTGGAGTAGGAGTCGACACTGACTCCGAACCAAGTAAAATCGACTGTGTCTCTGTGTTGTGATTTTTAATTTCCGCTGCGTACTTGCTCTAAGTTTTCCGAAAAATGATTTCCGATATTCACCCCCCCTCTATCGGTTTTCTCGATCCTGTTGGGACCGGGTGCATGTCGACATGGATACGAGTTCGTAAAATTTTAAATTTTTACGTGCAGCGGAAGAATTTGCATAAAATAATTTTCTAAATTATTTTAACTTCGTATCTAGCATGCAACCTTATAGTGTGTTGACATAATCATAAAATAAAACTTTGCAGAAAAGTAAACTAATTTACATTATACCTCTCGTAACTCGAAGAAAAGGGATGAGATCCAACCGTAGCGTCCCTTGGAAGCTTCGCCTCTATTCGCGTCCACGCCGAGTTCTCTTCGGGATGACTTCACAAAGTCACGAGTTTTGTGCCGACGAGAACTACTAGATTCTCGGAAGGCACAACTTAGAAGAACAAGAGAAAAATTAGGAAACTAACCAATGAAGTAACGGAATCGAATTCCGGGAAGAGAGGAATCGCTATCCGCTTCTTCATCTTCGTGTTCGGGTTCTCCTTCTTCTTCTTGAAGCTCACGGCCTCCACTACCTTGGATGTAGGTTGGGCGCCGGCCCTAGGGGAGCTAGGGTGGGCGCCGGCCCTAAGGGAAGAGAGGGAGAAGGAGGAGAGGAGAGATTAAGAGAGAGAGGGAGAGAATAATTAATCTCTTGATTAATTGATTGGAATAAGGGCTAGCCTTTGGTTCCTTTATATAGTAGCAACTCCTTTGCTAAGTCTCCCTCTAAACCGAATTAACGGAATTAACGGAATTAGTTATAAGAAATTTATCTTATAAATTTTCTTATTAATTATTCCGTTTAAACCGAGTCTTTATTATAAACCAATTTATAATAAAACTAATTCTTCTTCTCTTTAAATTATGCAATAAAGTTTTATAAGAAATTTATAAACTTTCTTATTATGGAAAAATCAATTCATAATTGATTTTATAAAATTAAAATAAACCAATTCATGGATTATTTTAATCTTCCATAAAAGAATAAATTTCTATAAATTTTATTTATATAAATTTCTTTATACAAATTTATTTATCCATAATTTATAAAATAAATCGCACTAGATTCATTTTATTAATTAAACCAAAATTAATTGGTTTTCTCCTCTTTATTGGCCGGCCACCAAAAGGGGGGGTTAACACCCTCTTTGGTCGGCCAAAACCAACCCGAACCGCCGCTAATTAAACTCATTTAATTCGCCCAAAAAGCCTTCAAAAGACTTAGCCATTTTTAGCTTCCATTGCGCCTCTGATTAACTCAGATTCGACTTATTTCTCTTGATCGAAAAATCCAATTTTCAACTCGTTTTAAATCCCTTGGATTACTCGTAGTGCGTGTGACTAAATAGGCTTTCGATTTATGTTGGCCGTCTATAATCAACTAATTATAGAACGATCATGAGTGGCACCTAGTAGTACATCATGATCCCCAATTAATTGAAAGATCAACGGTTTGACCTCAGAAGAAATTATTCTGAAACCCTTCAGCAGCTCTAATGAATCGTGACTCATTCCCTTCACCACCTTATACCCACTTGGTTCAGGACACGGTCTATGGTCTCAGTCCCCACTAGGCTGACTACGTCACACCTAGCCCAAGTAGTGTCTTTCTCATCCTTTGGATTTCTAATTACTCTCATGTATTTAAGAGACTCGCACTCTTAACATGATATACTCTGGCCAGAGGTTTTTGAGTAACAATCCGACGATAGGCCTGGGTATACATCTCCTCGCAAGGAGTGGTGAATCCTTTGTAGGCTGTTCAAACATCTTCGGGCACTTTGGCTTATACCCAATCATCCTGGGTCCACACCTCCTTGGAGATGCTTACTTAAGATGTTAAAGTATAAGTCTCCATGACCAAGATGAGTTGAACACCGCAAGTCAAAGGAACATCGCACTTAAGCTGCAGTAAGAACTTCATTGACATATTTATATAGATAACCATATGAAGTTTTACAGCTAGTCACTCCAATGAACTAGTTCCCTTAACTAGCATCCATGTTTATCTCCGGACATCCCAATGTCACCAGCCAGTGAGAATCAGCTGATTAGAGAATAACCCATGCTAGTCTCAACAGAATTGATAGTGTCCGTTTTTATCAATTCATCGACTAGAGATATTTTCAATACTTCACATTTGCACATATAGAGATAATCACAAGTTGTGATCCCATCACAAATTCTCTTATGCTGTGAGTTGTATTGCGGACATTCAGTATTTGAGTTTAAGATCCCAATCAAATACATAAACATGTATACTCAAATAGTGAATTATCATTTATTAAAATAAATATTTACAATCATAAGGCGATTGCCTTAGGACACTTCTCTCATATCACTAACAAACTCCCACTTGGCCTAATGCCAATCGCTACGGTATCCAATACCATAGGCTCTAACATGTCCCTCAAACTTGCTTTGAGGCAAGGCCTTAGTTAAAGGATCTGCTATATTCCTTTCAGTGGGAACCCTCTCAATTTGTATGTCATTCCTACTTATAATCTCTCTGATCAGATGATAGCGTCGAAGCACGTGTTTGGATCGCTGATTAGACCTTGGTTCCTTCGCTTGTGCAATAGCTCCATTTTTGTTGCAGTAAACCGACACTGCTTCATCAATGGTTGGAACCACACCAAGTTCTGAGACAAACTTCTTGATCCAAACTGCTTCCTTTGCTGCTTCCGAAGCTGCGATATATTCCGCTTCCATGGTAGAATCCGCTACGGTGTCTTGTTTGGAACTTTTCCAACTTACTGCGCCTCCATTCAAAGTAAATACGTATCCAGACTGTGATTTGGAGTCATCCTTATCTGTCTGGAAACTGGCATCTGTATACCCACGTATTACCATATCTCCTTCTCCATATATTAGGAACACATCCTTAGTTCTTCTTAAGTACTTAAGGATTGTCTTTACAGCCGCCCAATGATCCATTCCCGGATCCGACTGGTATCTGCTTGTGACGCTCAAAGCATACGATACATCGGGTCTTGTACATAACATAGCATACATGATAGATCCTATTCCGGATGCATAGGGAATCTTATTCATGCAAATCCTCTCGTCTTCTGTGCGCGGACACATAGACTTTGAAAGGTTGATCCCATGCCTAATGGGAAGGTAACCTTTCTTGGATTCCGACATGCTAAACCTTTTTAGCACTCGGTTTATATATGTAGACTGCGAAAGACCAAGCAACCGTTTTGATCTATCTCTATATATTCTAATCCCAAGGATATAGGTTGCTTCTCCCAGGTCTTTCATGGAGAAAGTTTTGGACAACCAAATTTTAACTGTCTGTAAGACTGATATATCGTTTCCTATAAGTAAGATGTCATCGACATATAATACTAGGAATACGACTGCACTCCCACTAACCTTCTTGTACACACAAGGTTCGTCAGGATTTTGTGAGAAATCAAACTCTTTGATTGTCTCATCAAAATGGATGTTCCAGCTCCTAGATGCTTGCTTCAGTCCATATATGGATCGTCGAAGCTTGCATACCTTGGTTTTATCAACCGATGTGAAACCTTCAGGTTGTATCATGTATACATCCTCAAGCAGGTTTCTGTTAAGGAAAGCTGTTTTCACATCCATTTGCCATATCTCATAATCATAATGAGCTGCTATGGCTAGGAGCATCCGAATGGATTTAAGCATAGCTAATGGCGAGTAGGTTTCGTCATAATCAATTCCTTGCTTTTGACGATATCCTTTTGCCACTAATCTAGCCTTAAAGGTAACTACATTACCTTCCATGTCGATTTTCTTCTTGAAAACCCACTTGCACCCTATGGGCTTAATCCCTTCAGGTGGGTTAACCAAGTCCCATACTTGGTTTTCATACATGGAATCCATTTCCGACTTCATGGCTTCAAGCCATTTGTCCCTTTCTGAACTTTTCAGAACATCTTCATAACTGATAGGTTCGTCATCGCTTATGAGTAACACGTCGTTCGATTCACTTATGAGAAATCCGTATCTCTCTGGAATATTGCGTGCCCTATCAGACCTACGAAGAGGTGGTGTTGTTTTAGGTTCAACTGATAGCTCATTATTATGAGGTTTTGGTTGTGGGTCTAGACTAGGTGTCTCTGTAATGTCTATTGGAGTTTCTTGAACTTCATCAAGTTCAATCCACTC